>MINK01173714.1:0-18268 GCA_001735545.1 Phormia regina | reverse complement strand
ATCTGTGATCACTATTATTTCCCATTAAAAATCGATTTTTATATGGAAAACATAAAAATCGATCGAAAAAGGGTGATATACTGACAGCTTTGACAAAATTACTATTCAAATCAGTCACATATGAGTGTATGTGTTGCTTTGTCAATATGTGTATGTTTGGGTGTTTATGATTCAGATGTCGTATGTTAGAAACTTACCATTTGTTATTGTTGTCATCAATATGACACATACAAGTCCTGTTATAATGGTTGAAGACCACAAGTTAAAATTCAAAGGCAGCAACGGTTGCAGCGGCATATTGTTCTTGTTGTTGGTGTTGTTTTGAACAATTTCCGTAACAAGATAGCTATTGTAACTGTGATTTGGCTTTCTAAATTTGTCGTCTACCTTCTTCTGCTTCTCTTTTATGCTTTAAATTTAAAAATCTTTAAATTCTTCTAGCAAAACTAAATGTCTAACGAAAGAATATAAATTCTAAAAGTAGTGGAGGCAATTACGATGATGGTGATGGTGGTGATGATGTTGATGATATGAAGGATGTCGAGTATGTTGTTGATGTTGATGACGATGATAATGACTTTGCCCTTTTCCTTTGCTTTCGTTTTTTTCTTTTTGCTTTTCCGGGTATTGTTGTTGTGGGAGCTTTTGCCGTAACGTATGTTGGTTGATGTTTAGTTAATTTTATCGTTTACGGCCGTTATTATTTGAACATATGACTACAACTTAAACTGCTACTATCACTATACAACTATAACTGTTATGTTGGTTGATGATGTGTCCTTGTTGTTGTTGTTTTTAATGTGTTGCTTATAGGTTTTCTTCCTGTTGTTTTTGTTGTTGTTGTATAAAAACCACTTGAATATTTAAGATGATTTAACGACGACGACGAAGAGGATGCTGCTGCTACTTTAACTATTGTAGCGGCACGCATGGTTTTATGGTTTTAGGAAATCGTAAAAGTCATTTTGCTGATGTTATTTTTTTTTTTCCTATTTTTCTCTGCTTAAAAAGAAAAACTCTATAAACATTCGCTCAAACAACCTTTAAACCACACATTTGGGCTCATAATCAAAAGTAGGCAGTATAAACATTATTATTGGTGATTATATCAATCTGTAATGGAAGAAGAAGAAAAAAAAATGTGGAAAAAAAATTAGTAAAAATGTGTTATAAATATTGTATACACGAGTATAAAAATCAATGTTAAGTAGAAATCTTGGCAATTTAAATTTGTTTCTGGTAAGCAGTTTTGCTTTAATGTTGATTTGCTTGAAACATGTTACTGGTGTTTTAGTGCATTTTGATCATTAAAAAAACGTGCCCAATAAGATGAAATACTTATATTATTATAACCATTTAGGGGCAGTTTAAAAAAATAAGTAATTGCCTTTGAATACACCGATATTTTTTATGATAACTGTATAATTTCTCTTATAATTCCGAAAGATGTTGGTATAAGACGTAATAATAATCGGTTAAGAACCACTTTTTGAAATAATGGTGTCTGTCTATCCGTCTATCTGCGATCACTCATATTTCTCATCAAAAATAGTTTTTTATATGGAAATTTATTTTACAGCTTTTATTAATAAATGAATTATAGTTGTATAATTGGTTCAAGATGCAATAATAATCGGCTAAGAACCACTTTCTGTATAGAAGTACTGGTTACTGTCTATCCGTCTGCTCATAATAAAAATATGGTAATTTTGATCATAAGTCAATAAAATTTGTTATACAAATCATTTATGATCCAAGAACGAAGTTTTTTATTATCGGCCTATTATTTCACTTAGCCCTTATGCAAATGTCATTTCTTAATTAAAGTTTAAACATCATAAATGCTTTAAGTGTAATACAATAAATACATTTAATTAAATTTATTCAAATTTCATTCTCATATACATCTCTTTGCAGAAATTAACTTTAAAGCAGAGAAAGGCGGTCATAGCACCCAGGAAACGAGTGTCTTCAGCATTTTTACATACACCGCATGAATATTAACGAAGATAAACAATTAAGTATGCATCAGGGATGGAAAATTACAAAAATTTTCGGTATCAAAATAAATTCCAAATAGTTTTTTTTTTCATCTTCCGAGTACTAAAATATAACCGCGAAAATATCGTAAAACTTCCCATGAGAAATATTTTTCTGATTGTTTGCACATTGCTATATGTATGAAAAATGTCACTGATGATAGCAATCATTCTAAATTCCAGATTTTTATCAAAACATTAATTTTCAAATGTTGTCGATTACGATACTTTTGAGGTCAAGACTCAATATTTTTAATAATTATTTATTTTTTGCTTAGTGCTAAACTCAAAGAGTGAAATTGGTATACTTGTTTAATCATTTAAAACGAATTATTTATTGGCTTATCACTTACTAGTCTCATTACCTGGTAATGAGTTGTCATTATTTTTCTCATTTCTTTGAGTAGTGGATCAGTAGATAACAAGTTCATTCAGTATTCAGCTAGAACGCCTGAACAGTTTGCATAAATTATTTATATTTGTTTTATTTATTTAAATACTTAATTTAGTTTCCTCTATAGCTTCACGACGAACAACGAAATAATCTAAAGGAAGCTGGCAAGTAATTCCATAACCGTGCAATATTTACAAGAAATGATCATTCAAAGAGATTCTTGGTATAAGGATTTGAACATTTCTTGATGAATGAATAAATTGTATGCGTTGTACTAAAAAAGAAGAGGTGAAAGTTATAATGATTTTGTGAAAATCCAAAAGAAGTTTCATGGTTAGGTAATTGGAAAAAGAACAACCGTGAAACTGAGTTACATATACAAACACATGTTGCCGCCGTCTAGTGTTTAAAAACGAATCGTACGATTTTGTTCATTAAAACCTCAATTCATCTTAAGTTTCCGTGAGAAGTACATACGAAAACTTCTAAACAATAAGTCAAATTAATAAGGAATGAACTACCCTACATCTTACGTGGTAAGACAAATTATTATTAAGAGAATACAAACTGTGTGTTTAAACTATTAAAAACGCAAGCAAATTTGGCGCAGTCCGTAAAATATTAGTTTTTAAAATATAAACGAAAATCATCGTCTAGGATCAAATCTGGGTTGAGTTATAAGATTTTCACTCGAATTATAAGTAGTTATCGCCTTTTGACAATGTAATATATTTGCATAAAGAGCTAATTTTTTGTTGAGTAGAAACTTATTAGTAATTATTCTATACCTTACAGTTTACAATTTTATCAATTAAACTATAAGCTTTAAACTATTTACAAACATTTCATTATTACATCTGACCACCGATTATAAATATAAATCAAAGGTATTAAACATATTATGTTTCTAAACAAAAATTATATATTTCTAAAATATATTTTCATTCATTCCAACTAATGACTCGAAGGAGTAATTCGGTACTTTTGAATGTTAAATAGTATAAAAAAGTACTATATTATCAAATTTTCCAACTCTGGTATTTTTCTCTATTTTTTGTATGTTAGGTATAACAAATACATTCGGAACAAAGAGCATAAACAAATAAAATACACAAACACATCAAAATTTGTATGTCTCTCTTTTTGGATTTCATTCCTTTAAAGCATTGATGGGCACAAAGAGAGAATATATAAATCGATTGGTTGATCTGTATAGAATTGAAATTAAAAATTGTTATTTTCCTAAGATCTTTGTTTTTCGATTTATCTATATAAGTATTTCACTCTGCCTCTGTGTGCTCTGGGTGCCTACCAATGTACATAACTAACTAAAATAAACTTAATTTCAAAATGTTGTCATATAAACTGAACTGGATAACAAACATCAACAATAGTTACCACGTTATAATTAAGTACACTTATATTTCTCTAAGTGTAAATTTATGTCTTAAATGTGTAAGTTTGAATGTAATTCGTACATTATTCAAAAAGTCGTTTTTAATATTATAAAAACAAAAAGAAAAATGTTAAGTAAAACCCAAATACACTTACAACAAATTCGCGTGACCCTCTTACATTTTCTTAGGGAGTAAATAAAAAAAAATAATGTAAACCCCATAAAATTGATGATTATACCAAAAAAAAAAGAAAGAAATAAGGAAATGAAACCAAAACCTTTAAACCCTCATACAATCTATAAAGAAAATACTAACACAAGCAACACAAGAAAAAGAAAAATATATATATTTTTTGAAATATGTATGTGTGTAATAAATTTAACTTTCAACAGCATTTTATGCTTATTGCTGCATTTGGGCTAGGGGAGTTTGCTGTTCTTGTTGACGGCATTGTGAAGAAAGTCACATTGAGACAGATTTCTTTATGCCTGGAGATGAGGGAAATAAAGGTTATAGATTTTCCCTTTTTTATGACCAAATTGTAAATAATTGCTTTTTGCCATATACTCATACGATGTTGTATTTGTATTGGTTTTCAACACATTTTTATGGCCCGCTAATTCCCAAATGTTTTACACAAGTGTTGGCAACGAAATAAGTTTCTAGTTCATATCGTAACAGTGAGTGTCATTGTTAAATAAACAACTAAAGCAACAATAACAAATCATTCAACAACTATAAATTATGATCTATATATTTTTTTTTTGTCCAAATATGTTGCTCAAAATTTTAGAAAAGAAAAATAACATATAAATCTCCATTAGGTACGTAGAGAAAAAGATTTTACGATAATATTTTTTATTTATAGTCAATATTTTTTTTACGTTTTCTTTTAAGTAAATTAACAAAATCTGTTACATTTGGCTGAGTAACAAGAATCAAGCAATGAAATGTAACGAAATGTAACGCAACGAATTGTTAATTTTTATTATATCTCCTCATTTTCAGTTTATTAAAAACACATTCTTTTATTACCTCTTTTCTCTCTCTCTTTTTGCTTCATAAATAACAGCTTTTTTAATGCTCTTTATTAAACGAAATGTTACAAATAATCATAAAAATAATTAACAATAACAACAATATGTTTATGAAATAATTATAATTAAAATAACATAAAATCAACAACAACAATAGCAGCGGAAAAATGAAAAAAACAGATTAAAGAGCTTTAAATAAGACCATTGTGTAAATAAAAATAATTTTGCTTTTTTTCTAAAGAAAATAGGAAGAAGAAGTAGATGAAGTAAAAAATTTACGCCAACGCATCATCACTTATTCATAAAGTCCTATTTCAACTTTTATTACCAAACAATAACAACAAAAAAACTAGAACTTAGGGAACTAGAACAGGATCTAAAGGAAGAAAATGGAAAATAATGTCATCATAAATAAGCTTAACAAGTGAAAGTCATGCTATTGGCTGGCAGTAGTAACAGTTGCTCATGTGGCTTTGTTCTTGGTCCAAGTCTCACCATTGCTTTCCCATTCATTTAGTAACAACATCTGTTAATTATATTTTATAAAATTTTTATACTTTCATTTACTAGTAGTGTGTGTAAGTTCGGCAACTGTATGTGTGAGAGAGTTAGTATATTCTAAGGATTTAGTTTTTAATAAACTCTCTTGTTTAAGTTTAATATTGCATTTTTTTTTATTTTTGAATAGGAAAAATTTAATATATTGTTGCTGCCGAAGTTAGTAAGAAAGTTAAATAAAATACTGGAGAAAAGCAAGAATTTCGCAAAAATATTCCTTCAACAACCAAACCACGCTAAGCTTATTTTTTCATTATCTTTTTATCTTTACAGAAATATAAAAATCTTTAAAATCGGACTTCATATGAAGAAGTTACGATTTTAAAACTTATACACACACGAGGTCAAATTTGACACCCTGTAGATTATCTTGTATTATCTACGATATAATTTTCTAAAAGCCTAAGTCCTCCTCTGCAACTCTTCTATACATTTGAATTTAATCCGTTCTGTAGTTTTGGTGATACAGATTTATTATCAAAAATTTTGCGTTTGACTCCACTGTGAGTCACGCATCACCGCAGACTAAATATCCAGCTAATAAAAACCTTGAATTTGGGGCTGTTATTATAAATAATGCATTATATTCATAAAAAGTTAAAAAAAAAGCAAGTTTCAAAGGTCACTATATATCTTCATTTTAGGACAAGTGACGGATACCCTAATTAGATATTAAGGTAACGGACTCTACCCACGGACCATTAAAAATAATTCGACATTCATAGCTTGGAAATGAAAAGGCGCTTTTTTGGCATATTACTACAATTAGTCTAAGATAACGCCAAATAATTTATATTTTAACTGAATTCGCTTTAAATTTTGCTCATATTTGTAGTTTTTTTCTTATCGAAGAATTTTTTTTGTAAACGATTTTTTTATTAACAAATTTTAATTTAATATAAATTGGAATTAATAAAACAAATATTGTGCAATAAAACAAAAAGCACTTAATATAATATAAAATTCTCTTGTCTTGTTATTTTCACATAAAAAACAAGAATTCTCGTTGTGTATCTGAAGAATATCAAGCAAAATAAATATTTAAAATCAATTATCAGCAAAGACAGAAACAATCTTGTACAATTTTCATACGAAAACTTTTGAAAGATTCGATCCAAAATAAATATTTAAAATTAATTACTGAAACCAGAACAAGATACAACAAAGAGAGAGACAGATAAAGAGAGAGTGATAAACTATACAAAATGTTGTTTAAGTATTTCCTTTCTTAAACAAACAATTCTTAATGGTATTAACTGAATTAAAAATCTTCCCATAAAATAAGAAAAACAAATTTAAAAATGTAATCAAATTATCTTTAAATTTTTGTCAACATCCTTTTTCTTTTATTCAATCAATTCATTTCTGCATAATGGCACTTTTGTTGTTGTGTCGTCTGGTTTAAAAGTAGTTGTTGTCTATAAGAAAATATGATTGTTTTTGTTATAGTATTTTGTAGGTCCTCTTTGCTTGTTTCTGTTTGTTTTTGTTTTTCTATTTATTATGGTAATTACCTATTGAAACAACCACTAACTTTATATCTACAACTACTATTAACTAGCCAAAGTATAAATATGTATGTATGCATGTTTCTATTTATATACAAAAAGGAAACGGAAGCAAAATAGTAAAACAATTTTACTTTGCAAAAATATATTTAAAAACCAAATAGGTAAATTAACAATAATACACATAATAATAGCAGTATTTTTAGATATTTACATATAAAGTTAATCCTTTATATACATGTGTATGTATATCAGGGATCGGCGCTCTTAAATTTCATATTCTATATTTGTGTATGGTGTGTACAACTCTTTTATATTGTGCACGGAAACAATTTTCATAATATTCGTTGCTTTTAAACAATTTATGAGCTTTAATAAAAACTGTAATATAAAATAATTTGCTTAAAAAAAATGTTAAAAATATAAAAAATTAATAAATAATTATTCTCTTTTCCAAATATCATATAGATGTGACAAAATTAAGAGATGATTTGCACGTGTGCACTTTTGCGAGTCCCTGATGTATATCAAATAATAGTTTAACAATTGAACTACTATATTTTTATACTTAATTGTAATTGTAACGGTTGTATTTTATTTGTTTATTCCTATTTAAATAATAAGTGGTTGGTTAGTTTGGTTGTTACATTTTTATTTTGTTTTTATCGGATTTCTTTCTCTACCTTGTCTATGCATTAAAATCTATTGTACTTTTTAGAAAAAAAAATCATAATAATCATTATGATAAAAGTAATAATAAAAATTATGAACAAAAAAAAAAACAAGAACAAAATTTTTATGGTAAAAGTATTAGTATTGTAGCATAAGTAAAAAGGACATTATGATAATCATATCTAAAATTAAGGAGGAAACAAATATAAATTTCATTGTAAAAGTTGTTTTGATGTTTTCTGCATCAGTTTTATACAAAATATTTATTTAAAAATGTTTTTTTTTTCTACAGAAAAATAATTTTATTAAGGAAAATATGTGTATGGATTTTAATAAAATTTATTTTAAAAAAATTAAAGCATTTTTTTCTATGGTTAAAAAATTGTTTTGTACAAAATTTTATCAACACATACAAAGAGTTAGGTTTTTTTTTTTGACATTTGAGTTATTTTGATTTGAGTTGTTGTCTATGCCTTTAACAATTAAGAAAAAATAATAAGGACTGCACAGGAAAAAATCTGTGCATGCTCAAGGGCTTAAAACTTGTGGTGTGGTGAAAGATTTATAGTTTTGTTAACTGACTTACATTTGTCATAATGCTCACTAGCCTTGTGGATAATTCTATAGTAATAGCTAAATTATATTTACATAACATGGAAATTTAAAAAACTTGTGGTGGAAGTAAAATGCTATCTTCAGACTGTGAGACTGAGACAAACTAGAAAGGTTTTTCATAGAAATTTGCCTTGCCTTGAATCTTTATTGGAATTCTGTCTCATAAATGCTAGAGGGTTTACTTCAGAAAAATATCGTTTATCAAAGAAATCATAATTTCCAATTACTTCATTCATAAAAAATTCTTTAGCACTGAAATATACATGAATGAGTACCTTTGGAAAAGACTTTTCCCTTTCCCAAGAAAACACAGGGTAGCCACTGGTTTGTTAAATATTCCTTTTTCTTCTCATTACAACAGCAAAACAATGTAGGGATAACAAAGAAACTCCAAGTGTTTGTAGCGAAAAAAAGCTAATCTATCAAATCGTCTGTAACTCCGAGAAATTGTAAAAAACAATTTAAATTACATTAAAATTACAGCATAAAATAAAACCGAATTTAAAAATAAGTGGAATTATACCAGCTAAAAATCCACCGAAATAAACCTTTAATTAGAATAATTTTGAAAAAGATTAGATATTTCCTTACAAGCCAACAGAAAATACCCTAGAGGAAAAATAACTAACGCAAAAAATGTCACGGGATTGGTGGAGTGTCATAAGTAGGACGTTGGCCTAGGGCGGAGAAATTCATCCTTTTTAACCAGTTTTGGGGCAGGTTCCAGAACTATCCCGAAATGGCATATTCAGTATTGATAAATATAATACAATTTTGTAAAAACCTATATTTTTGTATATAACAATTTATATTTTTTAATGTCGATGGTGGCAGCCCAAAGTATCAATTGGTACTCAACTGTTACTGAGGGACCACCACTATTGGTATCAATTGCTACCAATCTTCCTCAGAGTAATTTTTCTTATTCTATTATGTTTAGAACTGGAATATAACAGTTATTAATAAAAAATAACACTTCGAAAAATTCACCCTTTGGTTTAGTTTTTATAAGCTGATTTGAATCCAAAGTTTTTAAAGTTGGTTTATATTAAAATCGATTTACTATAATCCGTTTACAAAATGACAACATTAGGTATCAATAGTGTGTTAATATGTGTTCAAATTTTACACCAAATTATTGACAAATTGTTTTTGATATATGTTTATAATATATATTTTATTATTTGTCATTGCGTTAACCAGTTTTTTCTAAATCTATTTTGAAAATGACTCAATTGGTTTCTGAGATATGAGTAAAACTGTGCAAAAGAAAAAAAAAAAACATTTTTTAGTTAAAAAATGTACCTTTGACCAACACATGTACAATTAAGACAGGGATTATTTGCTAGTTAAAAAATTCTTTTTCTTTGTTGCCTATAAATTAATTATTAGAAAATAATAAATAATGATATTCAATTGCCCTAAAAAATAAATAAAATATTTCTTTAAGCTTACAGTGTTAAAATCTTTACAACAATATGCTACATACATACATATGCACACAGCTGACAATTTAGTAGAACCTGAGTAATTTATTTCACCTGGATCAATCTGTTCATGAAAAATTAAAAAAAAAAATACAAAACATTTTTTCATATAAATTTGTAAACATTTTTAATTAAAATTTCTTTAAAAAAATACACACACATGTCAAACACATATACATGCATAAATTCTATGTTATAAAGGTATTTTTTTCTCTTGCTAAAGTCATTTAAAATAGTAGGTATGTAGGTAGGTCGTATAACTTATATGCGTACACTCTTACATATGTATAAACATGTTTATGTGTATTGTATTAAGTGAAAATGCTTTTGAAGTAAAATACCATTAAAAAAGATTTTCTAATTAAATAAAATACCATGAGCTGTTTTTCTCGAGTTTTTTTGCAGACAATAAAAGGAAAAATCCAGAAAATGGAACAAAACAAATTTTCGACAAGTAAATCCTTAGAATTAAAAGGAAAAAATATAAAATTAGTAAGAATAAGTATTATATGAATCTGATTATAATAAGTATTACTTAAACGCTCACAACAACATTCATACATTAATGCTAACATATATTTAATAAATAACAGGTGTTTTTTTAATAATGTAAAAAAAAATGAAATACACAAAAGCAAATTTAAAATATATTATATAGACTTAAACGAAACATATACTGCTTAAATACGAGGGGTAGTGAAATTTGTTTTCTTATAATTACGCAAATAAAATCATTTAACTTAATATGTTAAATAGTTACGTTCGCAAGGTGAAAGTTTAAGATTTGTACATTTCTCTAAATATTTAAAAGCAAAAACTCATGGCTGCTTTACGCTCATTCATTCTCATTTATTTGGAATTTTTTGTAAATATTTGTACAATCGCTTTCTAATGAAAAAGATACATATTCATAAACTTTATCCTGCTCTAAATGCGTGTAGAGTGAATAACTTAACTAAAAAAAAAGTTCATCACTTTCTTCTTTTTACAGGTAAAACAAATAAACGACAAGAACAGAAACATCATCATCATCTTTCTCGTCAACAACAAGAACAACAACAGCACTAACTAAAAGGTGTATAAGAAAAACAAGTAAAACAACTATAAAAAGATTAGAACCAACAACCTAAAGTGAGTAGAAACTTAAAACCAAAATAATTTTTTAACTCATGGTTTCTTTTTCCGCTTGAGTGTAAATAAATGTGTTGGCACGTTCATATGTCATGAGTTTCACCTGTGTTCTTTAGATATTTAGTGGTTAAACACATACAATCATACATTGTCTTTTATATTCACACATACTCACACTCACTCTCTTAATTGCATACTTAGATACACATGTATACTTACTTTCTTATGTATAATATGTATGTATGTGTTTAATATTATATGCATCATATTACTTGGCTTAAACTGTTTTTTTCTTTTCTTTGTTTTATTATACACGTTTGCATGTATGAGACAATGTCAGTTTATGTAAATGTGTGCTATTGTGGCATTTTTTGGAACAGAGAAACAGACAGACAGACAAACAAATAAATTAGCTGCCATCATTTTGCGTGAAATTTTAATGAACCAACAATTTTTTGTGTGTTCTGTTTTCGTTTTTGTTTCCATTTTCGATTTTTGCCTGAGCAAACATTAAGTAGTTGATATTGTAAACTTACATTCATATACATATATACATACACATGGGTATAGTATTATGCCTGTATTTACTTACTAAAGTACATAACATATGTTCATTAAGATAGCCCAGTTTTTAGGGAATAAATTGCAGTATATGTTTAAATACTAAAGGTCTCGAGAAGACATTTTTTAATTTATTGATTAAAAAAATACTTTAAAATACTTTTTTTCAACTTATAGAGTTATTTTTAAAATAAATAAAAAACATTTTCATTATTAACAAAATTTTCTAAGCTACCCTAATGTAAAAACCTATTTAAGTAGACATGTATGTAGTTGTGCTTGAGTGTGTTAGTGTGTTCGTAATGAATGTCAAGAATTACTGTAATTAGCTTAGAGAAATCTTATAACAAAAAAACAGAAAAACTTATTACAAAAATTATTTATTAGCACATATACTAAAATAAATAAAGGCGTGTTAGTTTATGTCCTTAATTCCTTCAGAAAAATTTCATCACATGTTTCAATTTTTCATCAAAAGACTAAACGAATCACCATTTGTTGCCGGAAAAATTTGAAAAGTATTCACAGTTTCTTCAAATAAGTTTACAGTTATTTATTTATTTATTTATTTATTTATTCACCAAATACATTGGGAGAGCTTTTTTAATGTATGTGACACACGTATAGAATAGCTTTCTCAATTTTACAAATACATACTTATTGCAGGATTATGCAGTGTGTGTCTATGGTGTGCTTTAAACATAAACAACTTTTCAGTCTGCCTCTGAATGTAAAATATTACAAAAAACAGATGTTTAGTAATAATATGTTAGAAGACAAAAAAAAACTGTAAATTAATTACTAAGGATTAATCTTACAAAAATCTCTATTTTTTTATTTTATATATAATATGATTTCATATCACATCAACTTGTACAACAAAAATATATATTTAATATTTATTATATTAAATTATTACCAATTCATTCAACCACTCGAGTATTTATTAAAATAAATTTTAATCTTAAAATATTAATAACTCATACGTTCAAGTATTTTTTCCCACCATATAAATTCAATACTCATACGCCACAGGGAATCCAAAACTACTTAAAAACCACATTCGAAATTTTACGCTTGTACAAGTTTATTTTATTTTAGTGATGGGATTATGTAAAACTTGTTAAATACTTGAGAGTTGCCTCTTGTATTTCTCGTCCTTTCCTTCCTCCATTTTTTAGTTCTACATTTAACTCTCTATACATATGTATGTATGTATTTAAGAGTGAATTTAATAGTCACCCTCTAACTATTTCTAGCTGTATTTTCAGCGAATTTATTTTTAATAAATTCGTATGGTTTATTTAACTGTAAAAAGTTGGATTACAACTATTAAGCGCAATAAAAGGGAAAACAAAAAGAAAATACAAAAAAAAAGAAACACTTAAATATGAGCAATGAATTTAAATTCATAAGCCGCTTAAAGCAGCATAAATAAATAAATGAAGGGATAAAAATAAACTAAATGAATTTCATAGAAATATGAAAATTTCAAAAAATATATGTTTTACAGTGAATTTTGGTTTTGTGACTAAATTAAATATAAGAAAATTATGAATTTACACGAGTCATTCCTTAAATTTAAATGTATTTTTTCATTCAGTTGTTGTTGTTTTTCTACAATTTTTATCATATACTCTCAGTGTGTAAAAGATCATAAAATTTTTTTTCTTATAGATCATTGATTTTAATTTATGGACTTAGTTTGCAAAGCGTAATTACCAGTATTTTATTTTCACACTTTTAAGATAAAAATTTATTTAAATAAAAAAGCATGGGGACGGATAGACAGACATCTTTATTTCAATTATTCTTACTACAGAAATCCATATTAATTTCGATTATAAACTTTAAATTGAATACGTTATTGTCTTATAATAAAATTCTCTTCAGTTTAGTAAATCTATAAGAATTTTGTATTATTTATTTTTTCATAATTATTTTAAGAAATTTGTCTTTTATTAATGTAAGGATTGCGCATGAAAAAATCCGTGCATGCTCTTGGGCTTATAATTTTCCACATGATGAAAACTAAATATTTCTGTTAACTGGCTTACATTTGTCATTATGCTTACTAGCCTTGAGGAAAGTTTCATGGTAATATAAAAAGTAGTTTTACTTAAAATGAAGATTTAACAAAAATCATATAAATACATAATTCAAATTGTTCATGAAATCTTATATCGATCATATAAAACAATTGCAAGGAAGGCATTTGTATCACAAAATTGGCTCATAATATTACACAAAGAAGTCATGGTCAAGGAATGTAAACCTGATAGTGGAAGAAAAATAGTATCTTCAGGCTTTATGACTCAGACAAACTAGAAAAGATTTTGAGACAAAATCAATTAAAAAGTGTCATAAAATTCCAATTGCTTTTAATATTTATTAAACAAAATGTCAAGGACATCTAGCTTGAAGACATATAAAGTAAGAAAAAAATCCTATCAAAAACACAAACGAAATTTGGACGAAGAAAATAAGTGTATAATAGGCGATGAAGCATTCGTACAGGTTTTTCAAGTTCCTAGCCAAGAATTCAGTGCCGCATATACAAGTGGGTTTAAGATAGAAAAATATCGTGTATCAAAGAAATTAAAATTCACAAGAAAGCTTTCGATTTCGGAACCCATATGCATATGCGGGCAAAAGGACTTCTAAAAAATGGTCCCATTAACACCGAAATATACGTAAAAAAGTGGCTTTGAAAAATATTTCTACCTTTTCTAATAAAGTACATTGTAATCGCTGTTTTCTCCCACTTCTTCCCATTACAACAACAAAAAAATTGAGCGATAACAAAGAAATTGTAAGTATTTCTACCGAAAGAGGCTAATACATCATATTTTCCGTAATTCCATGAAAATGAAAGATATTATGCTCCAGTAAAAATTAACTTAAAAGACATTAAAAAATATCATGAAATGAAACCGAGTTTAAAAATAATTAGAACTATTTGAACAAAAAATTAACCAAAATACAATAAAATCTTTAATTAGTATAATTCTGGAAAATAACAGAGATTTCTTTTAAAACCGACAGGAAGTAATTTATTATTTTATGTTTAGAAATTGAACATAACAGTCATAGAGTAACATATGGAGACGAAATTCTCGATTGACAATTAAACAAAATTATTATTTTGAAAACAAAAATGTGTTTTTATTTTCTTTTGGCAACAACAAAATATATTTGTTTATATGTATTTTGTTGTTACATGAGTTTTGGACAACCTACTTAGGTTTTTGACAATTACTTTTGTCTCTTGTTACTCTTTGATAACAGTCATTGATGAAAATATCACTTTAAAAAATTTTTATAAGCTGATTTGCATGCACGAATTTTTTCCTGCACAGTCCTTACTAATTGTATAGTACTTCAACAACTAAGTATCTTGTTAAGAAATATCTATTTAATATTTATAAAAGTGTTTTTTTTATTTTATTTTAAATTACATACTCTAATTAAAATCCAATTTAATTTTACTCTCTTTCCATAATACACCTATTAACTCATACATACAAATGCATTTACGAAATAAGTACTTATTCATGTATGATATAAGATTGACATGAACATAAGAGTAAGTTAATTAAGTTTTACTCAAACTTCAATAAAATTTATTAAGTAACTCTTAGTCATAGATGATTGTAAAGGAAAGATAGAGAGAGATACGCATTATTACAAAGACACTTTGTGTATAAATTAAACGTAACTACCCAGTGAGAAAATATTTTGAAGAAAACATTTATTTACAATTTTGGGAAATTTATAACCTTAGATGATCACCTGAGATCGAAGTCAATTTTCAAATATAACAAACCAAACGTAACTGTTACCAATCAACCTTCAAATATATTGAAACTG
Source organism: Phormia regina (assembly GCA_001735545.1). Lineage (NCBI taxonomy): Eukaryota > Metazoa > Arthropoda > Insecta > Diptera > Calliphoridae > Phormia > Phormia regina. Next base: position 2,999 of record MINK01173714.1, on the reverse strand, counting down.
TGAACATGTGTTTCCATGAAATTTACTTATTTATGTATTTCAATGCATGTATGTATGTGTAATTCCAAGTAAGTTCTAGCTATAAATTAAATGTTCTTGTCTTTACTTTAGAAATTTAAAATTCATCTGTATGAAGACAACACCAAGAGAAATTCTTTAGAAGTTTTAAAACTTGTCCTTGTTGTTGCCGTTTATTCTTTTGTTAAACTTACACCTTTTGGGGTTTTCATTATAGCAACTTGTTCTAAAGACTCATAGCTATACATATACATATATACCTAAACTTACACATATACATTGAAATACTTTAAAAGACTCAAGATTCTATTTACTCATTGTTGGGTTAGATGAAGGTTAGGTAATACAGAAATTTAAAAGATTTATTAATAAGAAATATATTTTTTAATAATAATATAATCCCATAACTAACTTTATAGATAAACTCTTATTAGGGTTTTAATGGGTATCTACTTGATTTGTTTTTTAAATTAATTTTTTATTAATTTAATTTTAAAGATTTAAAGAATAAATTCTTTAACAGAGCTGCAAAAATGGAACAGGATAAATACTTATTCCTTGTTTTAATAATGTTGTAGTTGTTTTAGTTTTTTTTTCAGTTGCTGCATTCTCACTTCTAAAGTGTTTTGTTATTCATGGAATTCATTAAAATTGTAAAACCCTGAGTAATACCGCTTTACAAAATATATATGTATGTATTCAACAGCAACAACAGTTATAGTAACTATGACTAGGAATACTATCATCTTACCATCACAACTACCAACAATACTTTAAGAACTACTTACTTACATACTTCTTACTGGTTACAACTAAACTTTCAAACTGATAGGAATGTATTAATTTAAAGTGTGTGTGTGTGTGTGTGTGTGTGTGTGTGCTCATGTATGCAGGAATAGAATATAAATATTTTGTTGTTATTTTTTTAGATTTTATAATATACTTGCATTTACTCTTCATATTGTTTTTGCTATTGTTCTTTGTTGATACATCTTAATGCAATTGTTGTGTATCCCACCATATGGTTGGTTGATGATATTAATTTTATCGCTACAGTTTTTGTATCACTGTAAACATCTAATAATATAACCACAAAGGACTTTTAGTTATTCAAATGTAAACTCATCTATAGAAATATATGATTATAGCATTTAATAATGATCTTTTATGTTTTAAATTAATATTATGAAGGATACATAATAAATGTAATTAAATAAAATATATGACTATTAGACTTGAAATTGCATTTCTTTTTTTTATATAAAAATAAAAACATTTCAATACATTTCCATTTTCATCAGCAATTTTAAAATTGACAATATTAATAATTTAAAAATAAAAAATACAAATATTTTTTTTAAAGTATAATAACCCTTATGGCTTCAGTTAAAAAGAATATTTTATGAGACTGAATGAAAATAAAGTAAAAAACGAAAAAAAAAATTAAAATACTTATACTATCTTTAACTAGGTTTATATTTTGTAGTAACTTGATGAAAACCAATATACACCTAAAAAATATATTGAATGCTGGAAGTTACAAATAAATTTATATACGTTGACAGTCTGCCTACAATATTCGCCCTGAAAGGTATTTGAGTGCAGAGAGGAATTAAGAATGTCTCTAAAATAAGACTATGTTGGGTCCCGGGACACTGTGACATGCTCGGTAATTAAATAGCTGATGAGCTGGCTCACATTGGCTCGGGGCTAGACAGGTCTTTCCTGGAGACATCTGTTAGAATTCCAATAGGGTCCCCTTTCATAAGGGAGTGGATCCTGGACAACACGAATCGAGCCTGGGAGAACAGAACGGACTGCAGGATATTTAGAGTATTATAGTATATTCTTAAACTGTCAGATTTGAAAAACCTTCTGGGTATGACTTGAAGTATTATAAGATTTGTGATAGAAATGATTACTGGTCATTTCTCATTAGGGAACATGATGAATGAATGGGACATTGGCACGACAGATTTCTGTGTAGGTCCTGCATTCTCTGTCATTGCGTATGGCTTCATCGTAGAGGGCTGAACTTTGGAAGCCTAGCATGCATGGACTAGATGAGTTTGCTGGCAAAAGGTTTATTAATCTCATAGGGTTTGTAATGGGAATGCGATGGCTTAGGGGTAATCAGACCTAATTGCAAGGGTTTAGGTAGCAATCTTATCTTATTTATTTATGCTCTATTCTTTTCTTTTTTTTAGCATAAGCTGATCATAAATATATTGTTTTTAATTTTAATTTTGTATTAAAGTCAAAACCACTGCAACTACAACAAAATATTAATTATATGTAGAATATTTGAAATAAAATTTGTTTATAAACTAAATTATACAAATTAGCAATTACATTATAGACTTTTTGGAGGCCTTGGTCATAAATAATATCATTCTTCAAAAACTTAAATTAAAGGTTTACAAATTTTTCCACAGTGTAAAACTATTTATATATTTACGTGTATTTGAATCATAAAAATAAAAATGTTAAAAAATGTTGCATATTTTATTCATTCATAGTTTTAGTTTTGTTTGTATGTGTAAGTATTTTTCATATACAATCGTTCCTTTTTTTTTGTTTCTTATTCAGCAGTAAAGTTAAGTTGGTAGTAGTTTGTTATAATATTTCTAAAGAGACGGAAAAGGAAAAACTTATTTCATTAAATAGATGCTGTTGATGATGATAATGATCATTAATATTATCATCATTATTATGGATTTCTGTTAGTAGTTGTATTATATGTAAATACGTTTTTGAAATATTAATGCTTGATGTAATGAATTGTTTTTGTATTTTAGTTAAATAACTTTTTGTTGTTAAATATTTTAAAACAAACCCGTTACTAGGGGTTACTATTTGTATACATATGTACATAAATACATACATATAATGAAACATCTACAGCAATAAATTATTATTTAAGAAAAAAACTAAAGAGATGCTAAAATGTTGTATGAAATTAAAAATTTATTAAGATTAAA
>MINK01173711.1:3648-20868 GCA_001735545.1 Phormia regina | reverse complement strand
TTCAGCCTTTATATGTTTTTTGTGTTATTAATATGAATTAGTTAAAATTTTTGAAAAATGTGAATTATTAAAATTTTTTTTCATTCCAACCTCAAAATTGTAATTTTTATTTTAAGCTATTTTGAAAAAATTCTAACGCCATTATGTTCTTATTGAATTTAGAAAAATTTTATGATTTAAATTTTTCAAAATTGTAATTATTTAAAATTTTTTTCACCCTAACCTTAAAATTAATTATGAAATTTTAAATTTTTTTACAGTTTTTATATGTTTTTTGTGTTATTAATATGAATTAGTTAAAATTTTTGAAAAATGTGAATTATTAAAAATTTTTTTCAACCTAACCTCAAAATTAATTTTATTTATTTTAAGCTTTTTTGGAGAAAATTTAATGCTATTTAGTTTTTGTTTAAATTAGAAGTATTTGTTGGTTTAAATTTTTCCAAAATTTTAAATATTTAAAATTTTTTTACCCTAACCTTAAATTCATATCAAGAAATCTATTGTTTACATGGCCTTAATTAATTGTTTGAATAAGTTTTATAAGAAAAACAAATGAAATAAAAAATTTTGCTTAAATATTTAAATTTTTCTAAATTTTACATGATGTAAACAATTAAATTCGTTCTAAAATTTGTAGAAGAAATTTAATTTCTATGAATTTGTCCTAATTTTGAATTCTTTACATTGTTGACATGATGTAAACAATTGATATAAATGAAAAAATAAATTAAATAATAAAAATAATTAACAATTTTGGAAAAGATACTACCCTTTTTTAATTTTAACCAGAAATATGATAAATTTTCAATTCTTTACATTGTTAACACGAAGTAAACAATTAAAATAATTCAAATTTTGGAAAGAATATTTCATTTTCACAATTTTATGCCAAAATTTGACTTAATTTTAAATTATTTACATAGTTGACATAATGTAAACAATTGAATAATTCCAAATTTACATGAAATATTGAATTTTTATAATATGAAACACGAATTTGATATAATTTTTAGTTTTTTTTATATTATTAACATGACGAAAAATTTTTAGCAAATAACAAATTTGCTAAAAATTTTCTTTTTTTGAACGTGAATTTGAAAAAAAATTTCAATTTTTTACATTGTTGACATGATGTAGATAATGTAATCCATTAAAATATTTGCAAATTCGAATAATATATACAATTTGAGTTATGAAATTCATAAATTTTTCAAAGCCTTACATTGTTTACATGATGTAAACAATTGAAATAATTACAAATTCTGAGAAAATATTAAATTTTTATAATTTCATTCATAATTTCATTTTTCATTTGTTTACATTATTTACATGATGTAAACAATTAAAATATTCGCAAATTTTGGAAAAGTATTAAATTTTTATTATTTGAATAATAAAATTTAAAAACTGATCAATACTTTATATTGTTGACATGATGTAAACAATAAAAATTAATAGAGTTTTTGGTTGAAAAAATATTTTTAAAATTTAAAACATAAAATACAATAAATTTGTCAACTTATTACATTATTTACATGATTCGAACAAAATACAACATTTTATTTATATGAAATTGAGCAATTTCTCAATTCTTTACATTGTTTACATGATGTAAACAATTGTGATTTACAACAAATTAGGACAAAATGTTATATATCTAAAATTTAAATTTGAATAAATTATTAAATTATATATTTTTGACATTGTTTACATCATGTAAACAATTGTTTACCTTTTGAAAAAAAAATTAAAATATTGTCAAAATGTATGAAAAACTTATAATTTTATAAAATTTTATGTAAATTAGGAAAAAATGTAATTCTTTACATTGTTGACATCAGGTAAACAATTACAATTATAGTAAATTTAAGCTTATAAATACATTTTCATTATTTAAGCATTAAATAAAAATAAATTAAAGTTACAAAAATTCTTTACCTCATGTAAACAATTAAAATGGAGCCCAATGCTACCAAAAAATTACAATTTGTAAAGTGTTTTTGTTAATCAAGAAAATCATGAATTTTATGCAAAAAATTCTTTTCCCTCTCATTATTATTTAACTTGCATCTCTTTTTCATTCAATATAACACATAGTTAATCAAAAGCTAGTGTGAAAAAACTTTTGTTCTACAAATTTGTCTTAATTATTATTCTAAACGAGCATGAAATAAATTTTCAACTTAAACTGCTTGTGCAGTTACTGCTCAAATGTAATGCTGATTTTCGTGGAAAACTATTAAGATTTCTTAATAACACTTAAATTTGCAAGATGCACTTTTAATTAAAATAAATAACAAAATATTTAAGGAGAAAATTAAAAGGAGAAAAAAAAGTTGTGAAGAACAATAAAGTAAATAATAAAGACAGCTGTCAAAATGTGCATTTAAAAGTAAATAATAAAATATAAACGAATAAGTTTTAATTTTAAACAAAGTTGAATTACTCAAGATTGTTTTCAACCTAACCTCAAATTTAAATTTTTGTACGTTAAGGTTTTCTGGAAAATTTTTTTTAGCATTTTGTTTCAGTTTAATATATGAACAATTGTTAGTTTAAACTTTTTGGAGAATATTTATAATTAAAATTTTTTTCAACCTAACCTCAAAATTTATTTTTTTTTATTTAAAGCTTTTTTGGAAAAAATTTTATGCCATTCGATTCCTATTTAATTTAGAAATAATTTTTAGTTAAAATTGTTTGAAAATTTTAATTACTTAAAAATTTTTTCATCCTAACCTCAAATCTTATTAAGAAATTTCTAATTTTATTTAGGCATTTATTAGTTTTTTATTTTACTAATATAAATCATTTTGAATTTTCTTGAAATTTTTGTTATTTAAAAATTTGTTCACCTTAACCTCAAAATCTACTTTTTTTGTTTTAGGCTTTTTTGGAAAAAATTTAATGCCATTTAGTTTTTGTTGAATTTAGAAGAATTTCTTGGTTTAAATTATTCCAAAATTTTAATTATTTAAAAAATTTTTCACCCTAACCTCAAATTTTATTAAGAAATTTCTTATTTTGTTTAGGCATTTATTAGGTTTTTATTTTATTAATTTAAGACAGTTTGAATTTTTTGGAAATTTTAGTTATTAAAAAATTTGTTCACCTTAACCTCAAAATTTATTTTTGTTTATTTTACGATTTTTCGGAAACGTTTTTAATGCCGTTTTGTTTTTCTTAAATTTAGAAGAATTTCTTGGTTTTAATTATTTAAAAATTTTAATTATTTGCAAATTTTTTCACCCTAACCTCAAATTTTATTAAGAAACTTCTAATATTGTTTAAGTATTTATTAGCTTTTTATTTTATTAGTTTAAATCAGTTTGAATTTTTTTTTTTTAATTTTTGTTATTTAAAAATTTTTTCACCTTAACCTCAAAATTTATTTTTATTGTTTTAGGCTTTTTTGAAAAAATTTTAATGGCATTTGGTTAATGTTTAATTCAAAAGCATTTGTTGGTTAATATTTTCTCAAAAATTTAATTATTTAAAGATTTTTTCACCCCAACCTCAAATTTTATTAAAAAATTTCTAATATTGTTCAAGCATTTATTAGCTTTTTGATTTATTAATATAAATCAGTTTGAATTTTTTAGAAATTTTTGTTAATAAAAAATTTATTCACCTTAACCTCAAAATTTATTTTTGTTTATTTAAGGCTTTTTTGAAAAAAATTTTAATGGCATTTGGTTAATGTTTAATTTTTTCTCAAAATTTAAAATTTTCTCAAAATTTTAATTATTTGCAATTTTTTCACCCTAACCTCAAATTTTATAAAGAAATTTCTAATATTTTTTAAGCATTTATTAGCTTTTTATTTCATTAATTTAAATCAGTTTGAATTTTTTGGAAATTTTTGCTAATAAAAAATTGTTTCACCTTAACCTCAAAATTATTTTTTTTATTTTAGGCTTTTTAGGAAAAATTTTATTGCCATTTGGTTTAGAGTTTAATGCTTTTAGTTGGTTTAAATTTTCAAATTTTCCCAAAATTTCAATTATTTTTAAAACTCTTATTTCACCATTTTTTATCAATTATCTTTTTTTAAATTTATTTATTTTCATTCTAACCTTAAAATTTATTTGAAACTTTAAGATTTATTTAAATATTTTTAAAATTTATTTACAGTTTTTTTTTTTTTTAATTTTATGTAAAACTTACCTTGTTGTGGTTGTGTGTAGTTGGCAAATAGGGCTGAACAATTTTCGTAACTATTAATTGCTATACTGGGATATGTTATACTAGGCATTGTTGTATTTGCTGTTGTTGTTATTGTTTCTATTGTAGCTGTAGCAAATGTAGTATTAGAGGGTGTTGTTATTGTTGTTGTTGTTGCTGTTGTGGCATTTAGATATTCATTTAAGTGGGTCATTGTTGTTAATATCACGTTATTGTTACTTTCATTTAAATTATTGTTGTCTAATGATGTTGATGTTGTTGTTATTGTTGTTGTTGTTGCTTCTAAATTTGTTGCATTTGCTTTAAGGTTGGGATTAGTGTTGCTGTTGTTGTAGTTGTTTTGATGTAAAATTTTAGAGGTCATTGTTGTTGCTATTCTAGATAAATTTGCTGATATTGTAGCTAAAGGTTTGGTATTAGTGGACATATGTATCAAAGGATTTTCTTCAACATCATTATTAACATCATTATCATTATAATCGTAATCATTATTATTATTATCATCATTATTATCGCCTAAGTGTGTGTTTAAATTATGATTTTGTTTAGCAGTTTGATTTTGAAAATACATATATAAAACTTTAGTAACATTTGAACGTATCGATGTTATGGTAGCCGTTAGATTGTTAACTGCTGATGTTGTAACATCAGCATTAACATCATTATTAACATCATCATTAACGGCAGGGGCTATAACATGATTATCTTGTTGATTATGGCTGCTCTCTTCGCTGTTGGCATTTCTTTTAAGTAAAAATTTTATAGATGTAGCTGCTGCCGAACGTAATAATTTATCCCAATTTAAATCATTGTTGTTTGTATGTGTAAATGTTGTTGCTGTTGTTGATGAATTGTTGTTAATTGCCATTGTCATGTTGTTGATAACATTTGAAAGTATTAAAAAAATGCGAGTTGCTGTACAAATTCCTTTTTTAATTATTGTTTAGATTTTGGTAGGTGGGAAGGTAAAAAAATTTCCAGAAATTGGCAAAACTAGAAAGAAAAAAGAAATTGAGATATTAATTTTAATTATAAATTAATTTTTTTTTATTAATTTTCTTTCCTGGAAAATGAAATGAAATTTCTTTAATTTCTCCTTGAAATTTTATTGATTTTATATTTATATAAAACCTTGAGCTTTACTTTCTTTTAAAACATTTAAAATATTATAAGTGTTGAATGCCCTTTTAAGTAATTAACATTTCATAAAGTTTGGTTTAAATAAGTTTCCCAAAAAAAGAAAGCTTCAACAAACGCCTTTTAACCTTAAATAGAACAAAAAAAAGCAGCCACAAAAAACTTGTCTATTAAATTGAAAAACTCTGATAAGCCAAATGGAAATTTATGAATAAAATAAAAAACGAAAAAACCACAAAAATAAAAGGGGAAAAATAAAAGAAATTAAATATAAAAAACCTATTATAATATATATCAACAAAAAAGGGCCAGGTAACAAGAAAAGAGGCCAGTAAATAATTTATTAAAAATATTAACCTACAATATAAAAACAAGTTTTAATAAAAATATTTCTCATAAAAAATATTAAATAAAAATAAACTAAAATGTTTTTCTGAATCAAAGTGGTTAACTTTAACACCCTATAGCTTTCGTTAAATTAACTCAGGCTTCACAAAACAAAATTTTTCTTAAAGCCTATTTCTTACTTTATAAACTTCTAATACAACATATTTTTGTACCCACAAAACTTTAAACATAATTTAATAAAACAAATTTTTTTCATTAATATCATATACGAAACATTTAACTTTTACACCCTGTAGTTTTGTTAATATTCAAACAGGGTGTTTGAAAATTTAAGAAACTAAAACCCTATTTTCTACTCTATACGAATGTCATATAATATTTTTCCCTACCATTAATAGTTTAGAAGTTATTTACAAATAATGATTTTTGTACAAAGAGGCGTATGATTATTATTAATTAGGAGATTGTAAAAGAAAATGCGAAATAACTTTTAAATTAAAAGAGCTATTAATATCATTTAAATTGATAATAAAAAAGGACATTTTGGGGATAATTTTAAAATAAAATATTATTAATAAATTTTAAGAAAATCATAGAAAATTTTAATGTTTTTACAAAAAATAAAAAATTTTCAAAAATTATTTCTTCAGTTTTTTAAAATTAAAAAAAAAAATAATAATAAAAAATTTAAAGATTTAAATAAATATTATGCAGAAATAATTTTTTTATTTTAACAATTTTTTTAGAATTATTTATAATGTTTAAAATAAATTTTATTAAATCAAAATCTTTGAATTATTTTTTTTTTTAATCCAAATAGTACCTGAGCATTTGAGGGGTATGATTTTATGTTAAAAATTATTTATAATTTTCGAATAGAGTAGGTTATACATTAATTGCTTAATTAATTCATAACTTTTGTTAAATTTTAATAATGAAAAATTTTTCCCAAAAACTAATTGCTTTTAAAGCCCTTTAGTTCCATTTAAATTAGTGCCTAAGATTTGACTTTTCTTAAAGCTTAACTCTACTTTATAAACTTCTAATATATAACTTTTCAATACCCACAGAAATTTAAACGTTATGTGTAATAAAACCATTTTTTATTAATTTCATATACTACACATTCAACTTTTACACCCTGTACTTATGTTGATATCCAAAACAGGGTGTTTTAAAATATAATATTTTAAAAGTTTATTTTATACTCTATAAGGTTTTCATATAACATTTTTGTCTAACACTGACAGTTTAGAAGTTATTTAAAACTAAAAATATTTGTACAACGAGGCGTATGATTATTATTAATTAAAAAATTGTAAAAGAAAATTGTTAATAACTTTTTTATTGAAAAATATATTAAATTAATTCCAAATGCTTAAGAAAAAGAACATTTGAAGGCATAATTTTATAAAATAAAAATTAAAATTATTATAGAAAATTTTAAGTTTTTAAGAAAATTAAAAAATATATTTAGTATTTTCTGGTTTTAATTTGGGAAAATGAAATGTTTTGTATTTTAGTTTCTTTTTTTGTTAGTTTTGTCGAAACTTTATTTTAATCCTTATATATTTGCTACAGTTATTTCAACATACTCTTCAAATAAATCAAGTTAAATAATGAAATAAAATCAAATCAATTCTCAAAAACATTTTTTTTTTAATACCCAAACAACACCCCTTTAGCTTAAAAAATTTTATTGTATAAAATCGTATACGAAAATATCTATTTGTACGTGTCTGTTGTTTATTTCTTTTTATACAGTTTTGTTTGCATCCACTTAAAATGCCGAAAGCTTTAAAAAAAAATGTTCAGTACTTTTTTGCTGCCACTAAAAGAGTAGTTACATTGACAATAACAATAACAAAAATAACAACAATTGCTAGCATTCAGCTTAGTCATGTTGAACGACCTGATTTTTTTTCTTCTCTTCTCTTTATTATTTTATTTTCGGAGGATTTAAAGCTGTGAAGCTGAGAAAACAAATTGAAATATTGATAAATATATTAAAAATATAAAATTAAGTATTTAAAGCAGTTGAACTTTTTCGACAAAGGAAATCATTAATTCAGGAGATTATTTTAAATTAAAATTATATGGAAATTTATAACAAGAAGGGACAGCAATTTAAATAATTAATGCTATATTTTGTATAATTTTTTAATTTTTTTTTTTTAATTTCTAATTTGAGTTAATTTAATTTAACTTTCCAAAGCTTTTTATAAAACAAAGTGATTATTTTCTTAAAGTTAAGGTATTTCTTTATAATTTTGTTATATAAAACTTTTAAATTGCTTGAGTAGTTTAAAAGTTATAAGTAATTAAACTTTTTAATTATTATTGGTTAAGAGTAGCGTATGATTAATATTAATTATGAGGTTATTGTAGAAAATTTATTATAACTTTAAAACTAAAAGAGCTATTGAAAGCCAAGAAACTGATAATAACTTCTAATATTTTAAAGCTTAATTGAGAACAAAAATATGGAATAGTTTAAAAGAAAATTTAAGCAAAATTTTAGATTAAAAAAAAAAAAAAATTAATAAAAAACTGAAAAAGAAAATTTATAATTTTTTAAATTTTTTAAAATAATTTAAAGAAATTAAAAAATATTTTAATTTTCTAAAATAATTAGTTACTAAATTTTCTTTACATTTATATAAAAATTTTTAATATAAATGTTTTATTTAACCTTTGATTATTTTCTTTTAACTTTCTTTATTTTTTTATATAATAAAATGAAATGAAATCTTATGTTTTTTTTTGTAATGCATGGAAACCTTTAATTTAATCTTAACTTAATTAATATTTATGCTACTTAAAGTGATTTTAATTCTAATGAATTTAGTCTAGCAAAATATAAAGGTCACTAATAATATAAATTATACTATAGAATTACTAATAAACTCATTATATCCTTCTATCCCTCCCGAAGATTATAAAAATGTCATTGAATTAAATAACCTGAAGTTTTGTATAATATTTTTCAGTTTTATTTTTATAGCTAACCACCATAAAATATAACATTTGCAGACTTAATAAATATGATTATACAATAATAACATATAAAAATTTATAATCATATTATTTATTTTAAGATAAATAAATATTAGTAGATATAACAATTAGCTGGAAATTATAGAAATAATAATTATATAAACCACAATATAAACCACAAAACGTAAAAAAAATCTGTAAAAGGATATAAGGAAGAGGATTATGTAGTTGTTAAAATTGAAGCAAATTATTAATAATTCTTAAAATTCCTACACTAATATAAATTTTATAATAAGAATAATAAAAAGAATATTTAAAAAGCTTAAGAAAATAGAAGTTGTTTTCATAGAATTAAGAGGAAAAATATTTTAATAAAATAAATTTAATTAGAACATTTTTGAAAATCATAAGGATAACTTTAACTTACAAAACATATTTTTATTTTGAAACAGGCTGCTTAAAAGTTAACTTTTCCTAAAGCTTAACTCTAATTCTATAAACTTTCCATACATTGTTATGTAATAGCTTGAAAAATGTAAAAGTTATTTATGAAAAACTAATTTTTTTATCAATTGCTTATAGTACATATTTTATTTTGACACCCTGTAATTTGGTTTATATACATACAGGTTGGTGAGATTCATAATATTTTAAAAGCTTATTTTATGCTCTATAATTTTCTTATATAACATTTTTCTCTACCACTAATAGTTCAGAAGTTATTTACAAATAAAGATTTTTAAACCAAGTGGCGTATGATTATTATTAATTCAGAAGTTGTAAGAGAAAATTCTATATAACTTTTTTCTTAAAAGAGTTATTAAAGTAATACAAATTGGCAATGAAAAAGGACATTTTAAAGCTTATTTGAAAGTATAATTTTATAAGTAAATTTAAAGATAATTAAAAAAATTTTATTATTAAAAAAATAATATTAAAAATTTTCAAATTTTTTTTCTACAGTTTTTGAAAATTTAAAATTTTTAGAATAGTTGTGAGCTTTTAAAATAAATTTTAGTTTGTAGTAATTTTGTTTAATTCATTATTATTATAAATTTTAAACTTTTGCTTTATTAACAGAATAATTAATTGACTTTTTTTCTGGTTTTATATTAAGCATGTTTTAATTTAATTAATTATATTTAGAGTGATTTAATTAAGTTTCAATTATTTATATTGAAAAAAAAATATATATATATATATACAGGTTTGTGATGGAAAATGATTTTAAAAACGAAGCGATTTTAAATAAAAAATTGTGTTATTTAATTTTTTTATTGTTAAGAATTTTATTTTAATCATTTTCTTTTATATTTTATTAAATAATTTGTTTATATTTGCCTAAAAATAATTGTTATATCTCACATGAAATTCAACACAATTTTTCAAACCGATTCGTTTTAAAAACGAACGGTTTTCATCACACATACCTGATATTTTTAAATTTATTTAAAAAAAATATTAATTTCAAAGCAGAAGTGCTTGACTTTAACACCCTGTAGATCTTAATGTTTTCAAACAGTCTGCTTAAAATTTAACTTTTCTTAAAGCTTAACTCTGGCTATATAAAGTTCCTATATATAACTTTTTAATAGCAAGAAAACTTTAAAAGTTATTTATAAAAAAAAACATTTTTTTATCAATGTCATGTATCACTTATTTTAGTTTTACACCCTGTAACTTGGTTTATAAAAAATATAGGGTAATAAAAAAATATTATATTAAAAGCTTTATTTATACTCTATAAGTTTGTTATCTATCATTTTCTCATATTACAAATAGTTTAACAAATATTTACAAATATAGATTTTTATACAAGGTGACGTATGATTATTATTAATTATAAGGTTGTTGGAGAAAATTCTTAATAACTTTTTAATTAAAAGAGCTATCATAACCAATTAAAAAGCTAATGAAAGAATTCAAATCAGGACTTATTTTTGTGTTTTACAAATTTTAAAAAGGTCAAAGACTTTTTAAGAAAATTTTAATATTTCCAGAAAATTAAAAACTTTTTTTTTAATATTTTTTTATTTTTTAGTTTCTAAATAAAGTTTATTTTATATTAAACTTGTCTACCACATATTTATTTAAATATAAAACTTGTCTTTTTTTTCTATTATTTAGGTCATGTCTTGGCTTTTGTGTGGTCAGGTTTTGTATTGAAAAACTTTATGTAAATTTTTGTACCAAAAAAAAAAAAAAAAAAAAAAAAAAATAAGAGAAGAGAAGAAATAAAATTCATGTATAAAACGTTATTAAAAAATTGTACATATCAGTTTGAGTGATATTATATAAATGTCAAATGTTAAGTATTTTATTTAAAATAAATATAATATAATATGGAAATTAAGAAGAGTCAACTGCAAATTAAGTTATTTATTTTAATTTTAATACAATAAAATATTTCTTTTAAAGCGTTTCCTTTAATTTAATTCTAATTAATATAATCTTTAAAGAACAATTTGTTTCTTGTAGACAATGTATACCAGCTTTTAAGCTATAAAATATTTTTAATTTAATATCTTTTTTTTTATAATATTTAGTACTTAATAATAAAGCATTTTATAAAGTAGCAATACCCTAAGCTCTGGTTTTCTGTTGATTAAAATTATTTGCCCAGTTTGCAGTTTGATTGTTTGCCATATGGTGCTCTTTCTGCAAGAGCACAAAACACAGTAGGGACTAGAAAATATAGCTTTAAAATAAATGTATTTTTTCATAATATTTTCTGTTCCTTTAATATTAGTTTTTATTTTGCTTTTATTAAGGCCTTTTCTAGTTCTTTCAGTCTAATGTTGTGCTATTGTTTTTCTAGCTTTTTAGCAAGATTTTTGGATCTAAAAAATGCAACAACCAACATCAACTGCAATCTTCTAGATAAATATTTTAGTATTCATTCTTTCATTTATTCATTCATTTTTTCATTCATTCAATCATTCTTTTGTATAATAATTTCTTTAGTCTTTTCTTCAATCATTTCTTCAGCCTTTCATTCATTCATTCATTTCTTTATTCATTCTTTCATTCATTGTTTATTATGCTGCTAATTTTTGTTTTTCTTAATGATAATGATTATGATAAAAATTCTAGCAGCAAAGAACTGTAATAATTGCAGCTAAAGCAAAACTAAAAACAAAAACAACAACCTTTTAACCACAACAACGCCATTGTTTGTAATATTCAAAAAGAATCATGAGTCTTATAATAAAACAAAGCATTAATTGTTAATATAAAAAAAACTATAAAAAAGCAACAGCAGAATAAGATAAAAATGTTTTATTTAAAGTAGTTTATAATGAATATTTATCTAAATGACTTCCTTAAGAGCTACAAAGACTTAGAGTTTTATAAAAAAAGTTATGGTAAAGAATGCAAATTTATTTCGATATTTATTTATCGAGTTATAATAATTTATTGCTTCAAGGCATAATTTATATGGAAAAAGTCTCATAGAAAATACTTTTATATAAAAGCTTAGATTCTTTTAAATAAATTCCCTAAACAAATGTTTTTGGCATCACTAATAGTTTCAAAGTTATTTAGTATTAATTAATATCATATGGGATGGCGTATGATTATTATTAATTAGGAGGTTGTAGAAGAAAACTCTTTATAACTTTTAAATTAAAAGAACTATTAAAATCATACAAAATCCGGATGAAAAAGAACATTTTAAAGATTTTAAAATTATCTTTATCTTTAACAATTACTTTACAAAAAATTTATGATTTTAAAAGAATTTGATTACAAAAAAAAAAAAAAAAAAATTTTTATGAATTCAAATTATTAAAATTTTAAGCCCAAAAGCATTATTTGGTTATAACAGTTCTTATTTCTTAAAGCCTAGATTCCGTTCTTAAAATGCATCAAACAAAACTTTTTAATACCAGCAATAGTTTAGGAAATATTAAATATTAAACATATCCCTAAAGGGTGACGTATGATTATTATTAATTAAGAGGCTGTAAAAGAAAACTCTTTATAACTTTTAAATTAAAAAAGCTAAATGTTGTGCTATTGATAAATTATATTTCATTTCATACATTTGTAATATTTTTAAACAAAATGTTATATTTTTTTAAATTTTTATGAATTCAAATTATTAAAATTTTAAGCCCAAAAGCATTATTTGGTTATAACAGTTCTTATTTCTTAAAGCCTAGATTCCGTTGAAAAAATGCCTCGAACAAAACTTTTTAATAACAGCAATAGTTTTGGAAATATTAAATATTAAACATATCCGTAAAAGGTGACGTATGATTATTATTAATTAAGAGGTTTAACAAGAAAATTCTTTATAACTTTTAAATTAGAAAAGCTATTAAAAACATATAAAATATTTAACAAAGAGGACATTTTAAGGCTTATTTTAACACTTAATAATTTTAACATATGTAAAAATTATTATAGAAAACTTTACTAATAAAAGAAAACAAATAAATTTTCCTACATTAATTAAGTTTTTATTACTTAACTTTTGCCTTACACTTATACTTTAACTAACTTATTTATATTAAACTTAAATTATTTAACAAATCCTCAAAATATTTTCCTTTACTTGCATAAATTTCACTTATATAGTGATTATGACAAAACAACAAATAAAAAAATACCCACCAGTAAATATTATATTTAACCAGCAGAATTTCTATTTAAACCTCAAAAAAAGATAAAATTTCATATGCTGTTTATCGGTTTGGTGTCTTTGGTAAAAACTTTAATCCCTCAAATACTTGCAAGCGCACAAACATAATACTCTAAGACACATGAATTAAGAGTAGAAAAGCTTTATTTATGGAAAAAAAAACTTTACATTAGCAGGTGTGTATGTGTATGAGTAAGTATAGTTTCTTTTAAAACAAGTTATGATTTTATTAGTAGCATATGTTATAATATTAAAGGGGAGAAGTAGAGATTTGAGGTTTTATATTTAATGTGAAATAATGCTGTGGTTTTCTTTATGAAAGTATAAATATGTTATATGCATATGCTTTTAGAATTATTTTTTGTTTTTTTAAAATCTCCCTTTAGCTCACAGGTGCATTAAAATATTAGCATTTGGAAAAATAGTTTAATAAGGGTACTAAGTAAGTAAAATATAAGGGCTTTGATATGGGTATTATCTTTGTTAATAAAGTTAAGGAAATTTAATTTATTTTAAAAAAAGTTATAAAAGAAATATTCAAAAGTAGTTTTTTATATAGTTTTTATGGACAAATAATTTATTTTATTTATATCTTTAAATAAATAAAACTATGCTTTATAAGTTTGCCATATAAAACTATTTAATACCTTGAAAACTTTAAAAGTTATAGCTAAATAAACATTTTATAAAGGGTGACGTATGATTATTATTAATTAAGTAGTTATTAGAGAAAGTTAATTATAAGTTTTTAATTAAGATAACAATAAAAAATATTTAAAAAAATAATGAAAGGCTACATTTTAAGGAGTTTTCAAAAGCTTAACCCAAACATATACTTAAATAATGTTATTATTTTTTTATTGATTTTTATATATATTTTTATTAAATTCTTTTTTTTTATTGAAATTATTTTATTATTCAAATAAAACATATGTTACTATTGATTTTTAAACACTAAATATTTATGCCCGCAAAATATATATATATATTTACTTACATACACACTCTTTCACAATTATGCATACAAATATGAAAAAAAAAGTTTATTAGAAAAAAAAAACATATATTTTCGCCTGCATAACTTTAGCACTTGTATTTATTCTCACACCTATATGGGTTTTCTAAGCGCTCTTATGCTCAATTGCATTATTGTGTTAAATGGTGTGTGTTTAATAACAATCAGCCTGAAATGATGCTAAAATAAAATAGTGGAACGAAACAGATAAATAATTTAAAAAAAAAAAAAAATATTCAAAAAACTAACTTTTATAAAAGAAACTTTGGATATTAAAATACAAAAGATAAATGTTTGTAGTCTAAAAATTTTGAATGCTTAAAATATGCTCTATTAAAGTAAGCCGCGGATCAAGCTCATGCTTTTGGGGGAGGAAAAATATAATGATTTTCCCAACTTTTTCCTAAAATTGTATGATTTAGTACAATATTTGCAAGATTTTTAATTTTGGTGAGAGAAATTTCTCTCTTTTCCTGCCCGTGGATCCGCGCCAGATTAAAATATAATCTAATAATTTTTATTGCCGCTAAAATTTAGAAGTTAAAAAAAAAAAATAATAATTCTTAATTTAAATTATTAATTTTTCCATCCTATAACTCGCTTAATACGAGTTATAGGATGGAAAACTCCTATAACTCGCTTAATACGAAAGCTAGATGCAAATTAATATAATATTTGAAAGCCTAGTTCTTGCTCTATTATTTTTTATATAATACTTTCAAATCCCTTGAAAAGTTTGAAAGTTATTGTTATATTAACATTTTTCCATAGGGTGACGTATGATTGATAATAATTAAGAGGTTGTAGGACAAAATTATTTATAACTTTTTAATTAAAATAAATATTAAAACCATTCAAAATGTTTATAAAAGAAAACATTTTAAGGCTTAATTGAAGGGTAAAATTTTTTAATAAATTAAAATTTTATTAAAGAAAATTTTAAATTAAAAAAAAAAAAAATAATAAAAAAAATAATAATAAAAATATTAAATTTTTATTTTTTCAGCTCTTAAATTTCTTTTAATTTGAAAACTTTAACAAAAATAAAATTTCTTTAAGAAATTTATTCATTAAAATTTTTTAGAAAATACAATTTTGCAAAAATTGTCTAAATCGAAGAGGTGGATTTCGTTAAGATGTAGTTCTTCTTGTATGTCATCAATAAGCTTAAAGTTTGACTCGTTTTAAAACTTATATTCTGCTTTATTAATTTCTTATATTTTTGTACAATATAAGGAATTAATAACATTTTAGTTTTTATATAAAAAATTTAAATTTTTTTAAATATTTTTCGTGACAGGATAATTTAGTTTAATACTTTTTATTTCGAATCCTATAAATTCGAAATGGTAGTCACTATAATTTTTGAAAAGTTTAGATTCTACTCTATAAATGTTTCATACATCACGTTTTTTTNNNATATCTGAAAAGTTAATAGTTTATAGATAATTACAGTATTTTTATCGGATGGCGTGATGATTAATATTAGTTAAGAGCGTTATAGGAGAAATTTACATATTAACTTTTTATTTAATAATGACTATTAAAATTATTCAAATTGCTAATGAAAGAGCACATTTTAAGGCTTATTTTAAAGCTACAAAATTTTTAATAAATTTAACATTCTTAAAGAAAATTTTTATTTTGTAGAAAAAAAAATTTAAATAAATATTTTTTTTTAATTTAAAAAATTTTTATAGTTTTAAGGTTTTAAAGACTTTAAATAATTTTAAAGATTTAAGGAAATGTGTTAGTTTTATTTAATTAAGATATTTTAGGAATTTTTTTCTGTATTATTACTATTTTATATTTTAGTTTATAAAATTTTTATTTCCTTTAGCATTTACTGTGCTTTAAATACAACAGCTTTTATATTTTTACCACATATATATATAACACTATAAGTGTTTGTGGTTATTTGAATATTCTCTAGAATTATATTACATATTTAGCATAGAAATAAAATTGTTAATTGCCAAACTTATACAACAATTTATTAGTTAATTTTTTTTTTCTGTTTCTTTATTATTATAAAAAAAAAACAATTTAAATTTTAAATGTTTAAATTTGATAATTTATTCAATTTAAAGTTTTAATTTATAAAATTTTAAAACAATATTTTTTTATAAATATTTTTTATTTTGTTAAAACAAAAATATGATTCATATTTTCTTTGAACAACAGCATTAACAAATTTTCCTTTGAACAATTTTAAACACTTTTCCATTAAAACCACTCCTTATAAATCCATAACTTATTAGTTTTACTATTTTTGATAATAAAAAGTAAGTTAAGCTTTTATGCAAAAACAAAAAATCTAAATTTTCAAAAAGAAATTCTTTTTATAATTTATATATGGCCAAAAATCTTACTGCTTTCTTTTGGCTGCCAAACATTTACTTTAAACTCTCAATCAATATAAAATTTTAATTGCCTTGTTATAATTATTTAAAAAAAATTGTCTTTTGTTGCCAAACACATCATATACTCAGACTTACAATTAACCTTAATCCTTAAGAGCTTCACTTCCTTGTAATATTTATTTTTTTTTACATTCAAAGAAAAATGTTTAACAAAATATTGTGTTATTTCTAAGTAAGGAAAAATAATTTTTATATTAAAATATTTCTTGAGTCGTATTCTTTGAACTTGAAATGGCTTATATACATAATTGTAAGTAATTTTATACTACGTTCTATTAAACAGCTATTTGTTTTAATATTTATTAACAATCAAGGTTGAGTAACAGCTATTCGCACAAGTTCATTGTTGGAAAGAAAAAAACAAATGAAACAATGAAAAAAATAATAATAATAAAAAATTGTGAATAAAGAAACTCTTTATTAAGGATTAAGTTTTAATAATTGTTAATTTGTAGCTGACATTG
>MINK01173710.1:0-14050 GCA_001735545.1 Phormia regina | reverse complement strand
CCTTCCAATGACAACACAATGTTAAATTCATAGCTTTTTCAGTTCTTTTTTTGCTGGGTACAAGTGTGAGTTATAACTGAAAATTAAAAAAAAAATACATTTAAGAAATATTATAAATCCTTGTAGTTTCTAGATCTACCAAAGTACTTTGTAGCGATATATTTAGTGCTAATTAAAACACTTTTAGACAGTTAGATTCATTGATGTATATTCACGTGCCACTATACATCGAACACTAAGAGAAATTTTTGTTGCGTAAAGGTTTACGCTAATTTGATTGACACGGTGTTTCAACCGGTTTTTTCAGTCAATGTGCTGTCGGTTTTTTCAAAATGTTCATTTTTCGAATATCGAATAGACCAGTTTTTTTTTAACAAACAAAAAAAATGTTTTTAAAAATAGCATTTTATTTAAGAAAACCTAAAAAAAATCGAAATTTGTGAGTAATTTTTTAAATATTTATATAGAATAGTTTTTAGTGTTTCAAAGATATATTTTAAGAAAAATTTATTTTAACTCAGCTAGATTAAGCAAATAAATTGGCAATAATTATCTTGAATGAAATTGTAATTATATTATTGGATTGGATTATTGGAACTATTAAAATTAAATTATATTTTTTTCACACTAATAAAGTTATTCTATTTTGCCGGCCTTCGGCTGGGCTTAAGGAATTTAACCTCCGGGTATGTCAAACATCGTCATCGATAAATAAGATTTTTTGTATATGAGAAAAAATTTATATACAAAATTTAAATTTTCTTTTCAAGGAATTAGTTAATATGGTCGTGTTATATATTATTAAAAAGTAATTTTTTTAAATTTGTTTAACTTATTTTTTCGTTTTTAAAGATGTATTTAAAAAGTTTCAACTACAGATGGTACAATTGTGACAAGTTTCCTATAATTTTGAAAGCATTTCCAAAAATAATTGTATTTAATATAATTATTTTTCTGTTTTAGAAATGTAGTTTTTTTATAGAAATATTAACTTCTGGAAAAAACCGGTAAACCAGTTTTTTATGAATTTTAGAAAGTTAACCGGTTTTTTTCAAAATACCTACTATTCGAACAATTTGAAAAATGGTTTCTTCAAAAAGTCGAATAATCGATCACCCTAATTTATACCCTACACTACCATAGATGGTTGTGTTGGTATTATGTGTTTGAGCTGATGCTTGCAAATAAATGTTGTATCAACTTAATATTCGGCACAAATAACATTTTTGTAAATAAACATGACAGTGCAAAAATTTTTGACTATAGTCCTATATAACCCCCAATGTCGGAAATCGCTCACTTTGCAAATAACCGATCATCTTCGTAATCTGAACAATATGAAGGCGTACTATTGCTTTATAAAAATTATTATCACTTACTCATTGAAACCGTACAAAAGCTAAGCTTGGTAGTCGTTAAGGTGATTGTATGTGCAAAAAAGTGACACCATATAGTCATTGAGGTGGCAAAAGATTTACTCTTAGGACGAGCCCATTTTGAAGTAACTTGTCACGTACCAAATAAAGTGACTAGTGGTATCATAATGTAGTCGATTATGTAACTTTTACGCAACAACCACCATAGATTTCTGGGTAATTATAAATGAACAATATATTCCTCAATAATAAAATTTCGATAGTCGTTTTGAGTAGTTCAGTCTCTTGCTACAAATGATTTTAAAACGAAGAGAACTACAGGGCCGTTTGCATAAATATTTTAGCTTATGTGTAAATGAATTCATACAAATGTCCCTCAGCCAATCAATTATTATGACTCTCAGGAGAAATATTCGCAGAGCCGCTAGTGAACACAAATGACAAACATTTATGCATATTCATATGTACATATGTATGTACGTGTGCAAAAAAAAAAAAATAAATAAAAAGGATTTTACAGATTTGGCTGAATGAAAAAATGTTTGTAGTAACCTTCAGGTTGTTTCCTCTAACTATTGCCGAAAAACAATTAACATTTTTGTGTCAGCATGTTTTTGCTTCAACTACATGGTCTCACAATTAATATTATAGATGTTCATATACTTATATACATACATACATATGAATGTTAAAATACGTATTTATGAAAACACATTTAATGAATTAATTTAATTGTGGATTGAATTAAATTGTATAACTATTAATGTTATAACTTTTGGCTATATTTTCCTTTTTTCCAATTTCTTTCTAGGTAAGTTTTTCGGTTTATACAAAAATGAAGGGATACTTATTGTGAGTATAAGAATTATTTTTATCTTTCTAAATTTATTCAGATACTAATGCTCACTTATGTAGTCTATAATATATATCCATACATTAAAGTTATATTAAGGTAAACAAACATTCTGCAGGAAGTCCACTCAAACGATGCAAAAAAATCAGTTTAATAAGAAAAAAATAATGAAACGATTTTTAAAACTAATATCTAGTTCCCTACTACCGACGTGCTTGAAACAATTCGTTAAAAAAATAATGAATGTTAAATATTTTGCCCTAATACTCGAATATATTTTATTCGATCTCGGGAACGGTGCGCACGATTAATATAAGAGATGCACTAAAATATGCTGCATAAAAAATTGAAGATTTATTAATCAAATTTCTTTTGAAAAAGAAAAACATACAAAATGTTTCACTATATCATCTTTATATCAAAGTTGGTAAGGTAACGTGTAAATATGATATTTTCGTAATCGATACACACAGCACAGTGGAAATAAATCTGTAACTTCTGATCGGCTTGTAGGTTTTTTATAAAATTATGGGCATAGCAGAGGAGTGTACAATATTAAGTTTGGAAGGGGTGCACAACAAATCCCTCATAGGTGGAGCTAAGGGGACTCAAAAATTAAAAAATTTAATCGCTTGCCAAATGTTTGTTTTTCGTCCGATTTCAAATATTTTTATATATCCTAGTATATCCAATCGATTTTATTAGCCTTTTCTTTACTAGTTAAAAAACAAAATTGAAATCAGTATTTTTTACAGAAACGACACTTTAAGGTGACATTTAAAGTTTACTAAGTCACGGAAAATTTCAAAAATATTGTACTATTGTGGATATGAAAAAGCCATAACAACATATATAATTTGTTCACGCAGCCAATGTTCGAATGTGTGTTTGATCAAAAATTCACAAAAAAAAATTACATTTTATATTAAAGTGGCATAGTGTCGGTTCTGTAAAAAATATTGATTTCAATATTTTTTATATAACAAAGAATTATGTCAGCAAAGGAATGGAATTTCGATGAAAATAATCGAGTTTAGACTTTTTCTGATTTTTTAAATTAAAATAAAACTTTTTTTTTTGTTTTGAGAAACACTAAATATTTTATCTATAAAAAAATATTTGTTATTACATTTTTCGGCAATAAAATCCAATTGATTGAAAACATTTAACAGTATATTACAGATTCTCGACTTGTGCTTTGGGATTTGAGAAAATATAGACTAAAGTCAAAACTTTCTTATAAAATTTGGCAAATTCGTGGGGGGTGTGTACAATGACCAATTGAGTTAATAGGTTTGTAACTCCACAGTCATCTCCGTGAAGTTACCTTAGTTACCTTTCAGAAAATGAGAAAAAAGGGAGAAATACTTTTTCTGCTAAAAATACAAAATGTCGTCTTTTTGCAATTCTCAAATTAAAAATCGTTCATTTTTGGACTCAGTGCAGATATCGACTTCAAATTTTTTTTATTCAATAGAAATCGGACAAGAAACAAAAATTTGCCAAGCGATTGAAAATTTTTTATGTCAGAGGTACCTAATTTTGAGCCCCCATTTCTCTGCTACGCCTATACATATTTCCTGAAAATCCAACCATTCAATAGGAAGTTGCAGATTTATTTCTTAATTATTCTGCCCCACTGTTCGCTGTCCAGTAAAATGTTTTTTTGTTTTAGACCCAATGTGCCTTTATTAGTAATATATCGAAAACTTTATGACTGAGTCTTTTAATACCGACACTTTAAATTTCTAACCACTTATTTCTATAAAACGAATGAAAAATTCTTTTCCACCATGATAAAACTTAAGAATTATTAGGGAGAGTTTTCATTTTCAAGTCTTGTAAAGTCAAATAATTGAAAAAGAATACAAACAAAGTGCAAATAGAAAAACATTAAAATATTTCGTTAATTTTTGATATGTGGAATAAAAATTCCTTTAAAAAGAGCAATTCATTTCGTGATGTTTGAAACTACGTTAAAGTTTTCTTTAAATTAAAGTTTTCTGAAAATATATTTGAGAACATTCTCTCTAATAATTGCACCATGTCATTTATTGTATCATCTCTGAGCCTGTTATTGGTTATATTCAGAGCATGCTGCATCATATCCGATATATAGTCATATCGTCTCACCCAGTAACAGTTATTATAAGATCATCAGCATAAACCTAATTTAGTAAGTAACACATCGATAACTAGAGTCCAGAAGAGAGGCGATAAAATGACACATTATGGAGAGCCATTAGTCGCCTATATTGTCGTCGATGAATCACAAAGATCTAGAACGTGGCATTTTTATAGAGCTATGTTTATCGCATGATATGATGTATTAACGAAAATACTTGAATGTCGATATATGAGCTTACTCAGGAGATTCAGAATGCGTACCATCGCATTCTTTAATGAGCAGAAAACTTTATTTCCATGATCATTTTTGCATCAGAACAGTAACAGGAAGTTTTTCTATCGTTTAGCTTATCATTTAGTTAGTCTACCTTATTTCTTTGTTTGTATTTGTGCAGAATAGCTTTATAAATAGTTTTTAAGTTCGAAGTCAAGAACGTTTATACCTTTGCTCATCATATTTGGTTTTCTACACTTCAGTAGACGGCAAAACAAATGCTTTTTTCCACATTTATTTTCAATATCATTCTACAGAAATAAAGTTCTCAGTATTTGCTAAAAAATAGCATATGTAGTAAATGCCTGAATTTTTGCCGATTTACATAACTACAGATACAAAACTAAAAATGTTCTAGAACAATAGTTTATAACGCTATTTAAAAACTCTATTAATTACACAGGGAAACACTGATTCAGGGACACGTGGGTTCTCAGTAAATTCGGATAAACGGTTTTAATGAATAATAAGTCTCCACTTTTTTAATTGACTTCAGTTTATGCGATAAATCGCGAATTGTAAAATTAAGGAGGTTGCAAAATGCACAGTGGTTCAAAATGTTTTTACGGAAATAATTCTGTAACTTTTGAACCGTTATAGATATATATTTCAATAAAATTTCACTTTGTTAAAACTAAGGAATTTAGGAGTTGATCTGGAAGAGTACCGTCCAATCAGAGGGTAGTGGGTTGTCCTCAACCTTATTTTTCAAAAATAGTAGATTAGAATCATTGTAATTAACTGAAAATTTATTTTAATCAATAAATATGAAACTCCCCTAATGAACGTATTAATTTCAAATACCTGCACAAGTGTAAATTAACTGTATTCACTAAATAGTCCTCTGTATATGTATCAATGTTGGCTAATTGTCGGCAATCAAGGCAAATGTCTAAATTATACTATTTTCTTAAGAAGTTCCACCAAATAACTAGCCACACATCCTTCTTTGAACGAACAATTACACTAAAGCAAATATATAGACAGACAATTATGTGCTACATACATACACATGTATATTTACTATAAATATACACAAACACAAACAAATACATAAACGAGTCAATATCCTATTGAAATTAATGAATAGATATTTTGTTTTATTTCATTATTACATAAGTGTAAGGTTATACTAACTACATACATACATACTAACAAACATATGTGGCTATGTATGTATGTATATATGTACGAATGTTTATTATTAGCATAATTTCATTGAACTTAAGTAATAATTTATTATTTCTTAGAATTAAATTATTTAGACTTAAGTAAAAGTTGCTTTGTTGAATATGTGTTAAAGCATGTTTAATTACATTAGATCCTTAGAATTTGATTAAATTTAAGCTGCTTGTTTTAGGTCATGTTAAATTAATATTTCATTACTTATGAAAGCTACATACATACATACATAAATTTGTAATAAATATAGTTTATTTTATATAAAAAAGGTAATTATTCCATTATTTATGAATGTTTACTAGAAATTTAATTGTTCAAACTTTAAGGATATAAAAACTATTGCATACTTTAGGGTAAATAAAATATGGTCTAACCGGATATTAGTATTTTATTAATTCACAACAATATAATTTTCATATGTTTGTATGTATGAATTATAAAATGTACTGTTTTTGTTGTTGTCTATGAAAACATTTGAATTTGTCATTACAATTTTGTCAACAGACACATGTTTTTTTGATATATTTCTATTTGATTTCTTTTTCATTTATTGTACTAACAACACCCACCGCTTGTAGTAAATTCTGACAAAACAAAATGTTGACAAGTCGTCAATCAACAAATTCGCACTTGTATTCATATATTTTTTTTTTTTCATGTTGTAAAGTTCTTTTTTTTATTTTTTATTTATTTTATTATTTGTCAAGTNNTTCGCACTTGTATTCATATTTTTTTTTTTCATGTTGTAAAGTTCTTTTTTTATTTATTTTATTATTTGTCAAGTTTTTACATTTGAATGAAGACAGAAGACTAAAGCGGAAGAAACATAGGAATGGGATGGAAATGGGAGGCGTAAAAGTCAGCATGTAAGTGAGTGAATAAACAGAATCTGTTGGTTGTAATTTCATAAAACAGACGACCGGCTGTCTGTTATTATTTCGTTGTTGTTTTCGACAACGTAATGTACATTTTCCGTTCTTAGACGCCATACTTCAAACATTCATTCATTCATTCATTTGTTGAGTGCAATAGAGTGTCGGGTAATATTGTTTGTTGCCTTCAAGGCTTTTATCAATGTCTTTTTTTTTCGAAGTTTTATTACATGTTGAGTTTGTCCTGAACGTTTTACTAAATACGCACTTATTTTTCTTCATTGTTTTCGTTATTGTTGTTTATCCATTTAACAACATTTTTGTTGCTGTTAGTTGATGATTTAACTTCACTCTACAAATATTGCACGACATGACATTTTATTAGTTTACAACTTCATTCCATAAATTTCACTTTTCCGTATGTTAGTCTGACGATCCATTTATTTTCTATTCAAAAATTACGGAAATGGCAAAATATTTTGGTAACGGAAATGAGAAAATATTTGCTTATTTGTATTTTTTATTTTGTATTTGTTCCTGTTGGTGTTGATGTTAGCGTGATTTCAGTTTCCATTTGTTTGTGGGAATTTAATTTTACACTTAAATACTTTATCATTTTGTGTAATTAATTTTAGATTTGCTTAAATTATTCGAGATTTACTAAAAAAAATAAGGATCTTCAAAAGACATTTTTTATAGCAGAAGCAAATACCAGCAGTCTTAATTTTTATTCTGTGTCGATTTAGCTTTGTCGTCTGTCTATCTGATGAAAAGGCTCGAATGGCTCAAATATTAATCTTATAAAACGTTTGTTTAGTACTGAAAATCGGGTAATAAACGAAAAAATTATTCATTCCCTACTTTTCTGTTGATATATGTATTTGTATGTGGTTTCGGCCTAACCGAATATAACATTCTAACTTGATCTTTTATAATTTTCTCACTTCTTTGGCGGCACCTCTAAGCGAACCCACGTTCACATATTTATTCTTTGGTTATATTTTTTTAAATGATAAAAATTTACAATGATTATTTATTCGAAAGAAATGTTTTTTTTTATAAAACGCATAAAATCGCAAAATATGAAAATATGGAAAAAAAGGAATATATCATCTGACTTATTTTCGTTGAGTTTTTGTTTAGCGATTTTAACCAAAAGCATGCAGGTCAAATGAAATTAGAGTTTTTTGTGAACCCATTTTCTATTTTGGATGCGTGAAACACCCAGTTTCTTCCTAAGTTTCCTAAAAAAGTGTTCTTTTCCTAAAATCTATAATAAAAACTTCTTATAAAAGACATTTAAAATTGGCTTAAGAAACTAAACTGGACTTTAAAAAAGGTCAAAGAAGGCTAAATGTCCCAAAAGATAAAGTCAGAAAAAAGCTAATATATTATAGATATATTGGTGAAGATATATTGGTGAATTTATAAATTAATCATAAATATTTCCTATGGATTATAAAATTTTTTAAAAATAACTATAATATTCTCCTGGAATGATGCGCCGTAGTCCAAAATTTTAAAAAATTTTGGTTTTTTTGTGCGAACTAATACGCAAAAATGCTTAAACTTGTGATTTTTTTTGAAAATATTTTTTTAAATTTGTAGCTTTTTTAAAGCTATACTAAGATTCAACAAAGGTTAGGAATAAAGCTTTTGGCTAAAACTAAAATTTTGAAACTAAAATCAAAATAAGAAGGCTAAATTACACTAAAGCTTTGAAAAGGATAGATTATAAATGGCAACACTAGTAACAACCACAAAAAGGTTTTTCGTGTAAAGTTCGATATGTTTTATTATGAAGAGAAATCAGCATAAGTAAGAGAAAAATAATTTTTTAGAGTTTTAAAGTGTTTACTATATGATTGAATTCCAATGGCATATATGATCAAAATTAATTGTGACCCAGAAAAGTGGGTCGAATCGTATTATCTGAAGTGTTGTCTTTTTAATGCAATGAAAATTTTATCATAAATGAAATAGTGAAGTAAGGCAGAATCCAAAATTTTTGGTAGTAAATCTGTAGCTTCTAATTGGCTGGTTGGATTTGAAACTGGCGTAACAGATCAGCGAACAATTTTAAATTTAAAAGGGGACCCCAAATACTATTAAGAAGTGGAGCTATGGAGTAAATAGCTTTATTAATAACGTGGAAAATTTTGTAATAGTTTTTAAAGAAAAAATCTAAAATCTTTCATTCCAAAAAAGTATATTTTTAAAATAAAACTATTGTTTGATATTTTTAAGAATATTATTTTGAACAATATGTTGCTTAAATTAGTGTACATATATTTAAGGGATTTACATTTTTTGCTTACATATTTTGTACACCCCAAATTTAAAATTGACTCCCTTAATATTTTTTTTCGTTTCTCATAACAAAAGCTCTCATACAAAGTAATATTTATATGATCCACAAAAAAAAAGTATATAAAGAAACTCCCTAATGTCAAATGTGTTATAACAAAATTTGATTGTACCCTCCATTTACGTACATATACATATATACCAATAATAATAATATCATATACAATACTTGCATTAGTATTGAGTAACAAGGATACTCACTACATTATTGTTTTAGTTTGTTCTTGTACCAACAGTTCAGGAGTGGGCTACAATATTCAAATGATTTCGTTGAAATGAAGTCTCTTGGTAATACAAAAAATTTAAATTGGTTTATTATTTATTTTTTATTTTTAGTATTTCGCACCTTAAAGATAAAAAAAATTTATTGATAACTGTAGTGTAAGATCTGAATTCATGTTTATGCTCAAAACTTAAGTTCATACATCAAGCATTTCAAATAAATATCAAAAGTTTTAAAGTTTAAAGATTTTCAAAACTACAGAGTTTATGCATTTATATGAAGTAGCATTTTTATGCGTTTGCATATATATAGAAGAATTTCATTGCTGCAATCCAGCAACTTTTTAGAAATGACAATAATCTGATAATAAATAAAAGCGAGGGAATAAAAAACAAATACAAATATAAAGTATAGCAGAAAATTTCAAATTCCCTTATTTACCCATAACTAACTAACTTGTATATTTACTTATTTGGTTGCATACATGTTAAAATGTATATCCTTTGGATATACATATGTAGATACCAACATGCATATATGTATATATGTGAAAGTTTATATAATGGATAATATATAGACAAAATAAAAAAATATTATATATAGAGAAGTTGTATCAGCACATAAGGCCAATGTCCCACAGCAACATATTATGTAAACAAAATTATGATAAGATTGCCAATTGAACACCCAAAGATTGGTGTTTGTTGAAAAAAATGCTCCAATTTAAAGAAAATTATTTATAATAATAAATTTCCTGCTTTTTATTACTAGCATTAGTCTGTCTATTCTGAGTATTTAAAGATTGAAATTAAACCTGTGAATTGAATTTTTTCATATGATCATGGTTCCCTAATAATTTCTAGTTTTAAATAATTGTTAAACACATACATAATCATTAAAATTAATTAATGATCATTTAAGATTTTATATAAAATAATCTATATTTTTTGTATCATCAAAAATAATTATAGTTTTTAGATTAGTGTGTTTGTAGATAAAATACATACTATTTATTTGTATGTTGTATTCTATTTATTTTATTATTTTAAAGTTTATTTATTTGTCTTATGATATGAAATTCAAATGAAATAATTCTAAATACTTTGAGCAGTAAATAGTTAGTCAACATTTTCTGTACAAATTTTAAATTTAATACTATTGGTATAAGTGAAAATATTTCTGTAAATTTATTTAATCTTAAGGATTTCATTAAGAGTTTAAAATTATTTATGTTTAATTTTCATAAAAATAAAGAATGCCGCAAGAGCGCATAAACAAAGTAATTGCAAATATTTTGCTTAGCTTTCCTTGTTTAAATAAATGAAGCAGGGATGGAAAATTAAAATGTATTTCGATATAAAAATGTATTTCAAATTACTAAAATTAAAATTTTTGATAGTTATTTACGTATGCAATTTGTATATTTAAATATTTACAACGAATGATTGAATATAATACAAAATTTAATCTCAAGAAATTTTTAATACTAAATTACAGTTAACGAGCACTAGCAGCTTGGGACATCAACTATAACAATATGAAATTAGTACATCATTTTATTCATATTAAATATTATAATAAAATATTATAATGTTATTATGATATTTTATTATAATAATATTAAGATTAACTTAAAAAACATTGTCTATCGAGTGCTTTAGTTTCATTAAATATAATTCATTATCTGATATCTGAACATTTTTTTTTAATTGAGAATAGTTTTTAGTAATTATTGTATACATTTTTATAAATTATTATTTGAATTGTCCTAACTACATACTTGTGTTTTCTTTATGGAACTTGAAGGCCTAGGATTTAATTAAAGATATTCCATTAATAATAATTGTAAATCGAAAATTGTATAACTTTCAAATCTAAAGGTTGGTATTCCTTTTGTAATTTCTGCAATTTTAGTCAAAAAGCTTGTATTTTCGGAATTCTTATAAGAAATGTCCGTCCGTTTGTCGGTGGAAAGGCGTTTATTATAACCGTTATGGAACTCACCGATAACCGCCATATAAAATATATAAATCAAACTATCGGAAATCCTTTCAAGAATTTTGCTACAGCAATTTAGCAATATCGTTTTATAAAAAGCAGAGATATGCTTAAAAACCACTTTTTAGAACTGGTTTTCCAGTTTCTGAAGCTTCTGTCAATGCTAGGGACTTCGATTATAGAAAGTAGACTGTGACATTTTAATTTTTAACAGTTTTTGCTTCAAATTTAAGCAAATATATGCAAAATTATATTTCGTCTTCGGCTTAAAATTAAGAGACAGTTATTTATTCATTAAGGAACATTTTAAGAACAACTTTAAAGTTGCGCTCATTTTGTTACAATAAATATTAAATATGTAGAACATATTTAAGCATATTTAAGCAACTTATTTGACATATTTTACATTTAGCATATTTTTTATCGTAAAATCATATAAGGTATTACCTAAAAATGTTTTTTAAAATACTTACGAATTGATAATAAAATTTTTACTATGAATATCAGAATTTAACCAGAGCAAATAATAGCTACATAATATATTTTGAATTTGTAGGCAATAGTTTCTAATTTAAAAAAAATGTTTAGGTATTCTTTAGTTTTATTTGCCTGTTGTTTAAAATTATTATTATTTTTTTTATTTAATCTATAAAATCATTAAATTTTTTATAACTTAATGTATTGTATTTTTTTCTTAATAAAATAATAAAACCAATACTAAATTTATCACTTCACATGCTTACATATGTACAAAACTACATATATAATTTATGTAACACTTATATGTAGCTGCAAATTTAAAAACAAAAAAAATATTAATCTCATGCATGTATGTAATAAAAGGCAACAATAATTTATATAATATTATTATTTTTATGAAACATCCTATTTGCTTGCTTTGCTAGCAGATTTCAAAAATATATTTACATATAAACATAATGAAATAAAATCAAATAGATTTTCTCGACCACATCCTCTATATTAGATACTGCAGCAATTTAATTTTGTTTTTATATAAAAATTGTAAGGAAATCAACATAAAATCTTAAATAAATATGATTGTTATTTTAGGCATAAACATAAATTTCTAATACATGCATACAAACTTTATAACATGTATCCCTTTAAACATTTGGAAGATAAAACTGTTGCGAATCTTCCAGACGTCACTTCTATGTTGAGTAGTATTTAAAATTCTTAAAACAATTGTCCTTTTTTAAAATTAATTTAATTTTTATAAAATACTTTGTATATTCGGTAAAAAAGTTGCATAAAATTTTAAATATAATATTACTCAAAATTCTTACAAAAAAAATCATATAAAAACTAAACAAAAATATTCTCAAAATATTTAAGATTTAAGAAAACAATCCGGTTTTATGAAATAAAATAAATAATTTTATTTTTACATGTAATTTGTTTATTTGTGTATGTGAAATTTTACATATGTAAAATAAAATTTAAAAATACATATATAAATACATATTTGCATCGTCCTACATAAAAGGCTTCAAGACATTTTAATTTTGATAAATTTATCAATTTGTTTGTGACACTTAAAAGAGGTTTATAAAATACTGTTACGCTTTAGGACCTAACAAAAGTTTATTAGTTTTAGATAAATATGTAAGTTGTCTGTTATCATAGAGTTACTGATAAAATTACATTTTATCTTATACATAATTTACCTTTAAATTAATTATTTAATCCAACATTTAGTATATTTAATTTTTCAAGGAATTTATATTAATGAAAAATAAACAACTGTTTTTCAAAGAATTCGTTAGCTTTCATTCTGCTTATAAATTTCATAATTTAAATAATACATTATATAGTATTTCTAGTTAGAATAACTTTAATAGCCTGTTTCTCTATGTCGAACGAAAATCAACGCGAACGAAATTAAGTCAAACGAATTCGAATCAATTTGGGTTTCTGTATTTCCTACGCTTTCGCTAGCATGGAGTTACTTCTTTTCGCATTGTTTTTGTTTTATTTTTCTTTCAGAGTATATTTTTTTCATAAAAATATTAAAAGTACTACTAAAAAAAATATACCTTACTATTTTTTAATAAATTTCTTTTTTAATTTCACATTTGAATTTAATAAAAATTATTAATTAATAAAATAATTTTTTAAAAACAACTTTGAGTTTGAAAATAAAAGAGAAAAAATTGACAATTCTCTGAAAAGAAATTAAATAATATAAATAAAAATGGAAAAAATACACATTGAAATAACATATTAAATGTACAAAAAATATTAAAAAATCTAGCACTTTTTATGCGCGTTGAGCCCAACGAGACGTTTTAGAATATGGAGGGCCTGTGTTTGATATACGATAAGTATTCATTTTGTAAATATAGTAGCATATTTTACTAATTATTCCCATATTACAGCAAATATTCTTTTATAGCTGGAAGGTCAAAAATTCCGGGACTCATTTTTGTTTTATGAGCTGCCACGAATATCAATGCTTTCGGAAGGTTTAGGGCCGTTATTATAACCTACCTATAAGGTATCAGATAGTTAAAGGTAGGATAAACTAAAGTGAGCTTTATCTACTTTTGGTTATTACAACTTGGTTTTAAGGTAAATTTTATAATTTTGATAATACGGCTATATCAAAGCAAAAACCGACCACTTTTGGCCACTTAACGTAGTGGCAACATGTACTATTTGAACGTAACTGCCACTAAAGGAAATATAAATAAATTAAAAACAAAGAAATTTTTAAAATAAATGAATTTAATCTAACTAAAAGGCAACGCCAGAGCA
>MINK01173709.1:0-24442 GCA_001735545.1 Phormia regina | reverse complement strand
AAGTTGTGAAAATGTTCTCTTTTTGAAGAACTTCAACGTTTTTTGCTGGGATATTTTATTGTTAAACACCATTTAACATTTATTTTCATTTGCTGCTTTCTATCTAGGGTTAAATTAATAGTTTTTTAAACCCTAGATAGAAAGCATAATTTCTTTTCTTGTGCGACTGTTTGATAATATGAATATGTCAGGACTTTAATTCCTTTGAAGTTTTAATTTTTGTTATATATATTTTTTAACCTAGAATATTAATGTACGTAAATTTAACGTATACAGTTTTTTCAAATCCTAATTACTAATATGTATGAAATTCCTAAAGTATATGAAAAATAAAACAATAAATTTTTAGACG
Organism: Phormia regina; assembly: GCA_001735545.1. Classification (NCBI taxonomy): domain Eukaryota; kingdom Metazoa; phylum Arthropoda; class Insecta; order Diptera; family Calliphoridae; genus Phormia; species Phormia regina. The sequence continues at coordinate 24,090 of MINK01173709.1, read as the reverse complement.
ATTATATATTCTGAATGCAAAAAAAAAGTTACTAGTAAATTTTACGTATCGTTAGTGTTAGTTTAAATATTAAACTGGAAATGTGATTGGAAATGGAAGAGTAAACCGTAATCAACTCTAGCTTTTTAAATTATGAACTGTCGATATTACCGTTATACGAAGAATTTTCCATAGAAATGCAAGAAAATTGTATTCTAATTGTGTTATGCATCTCAAATCTCTGGTGAACACCAGAAAATAATTTATGATGAATTTTCATATATGAACTATTAGTATAATTTAAAGAAATTTTTAGTAGTTTATTCTTATTTATTGAATTAGATTTTTTACTTTAAGTCCGTTGGGAGGCAAATGAGTAATAAAAATCCAATTAGCTGAAATAGCAACAAAAAATAAACTGTTTTAGAGGTATTGCTATGTGTACATAGAATTTACGTATCGTTAGTATTAACGTATAAGAAATATGTTTAATCTTACTGAATTTTAAATTAAACTATATTTTTAAAACATTAGAAGTCAGTCTATATGAACAATTATTCCTAAATAACGATTCAAATATCACCATTTAGTACATGTTATCTAAGATAAAATGCTATTTTTAAAGCCGGTTTTGTATTAAAAAACGGTCTATTCGACATTCGAAAAAATATCATTTTGAAAAATCCGACAACATGTTGACTGAAAAAACCGTGTCGATCACCCTAGCTTTAATAAATTATTTAATATTTGTCTAAATACCTTCCATAGAGCTTCGTAAATTTATTTTTATATTGTTTTTTTTCTAAATTTTAGCTCAAAACTGAGTATCGAACAGTTTAGTCGATGGTGCTCCTTTAGTACATAATTCATCTTTTGATGAAAAACTCTCAATTATATTTTTGTGGCCTAAAGAAATATTTTTATCTATTTTATAATTGAAATTAACACAGAAAAAATTATTATCGTCTTTTTATACAATTAACTCAGTTGTTTAATTTTGCANNTTCCGTGTGTAACATGTTCCGATAATCGTTTAAGAAACCCACATAAAAGTAATATATCCTGGGTCGTGGTTTTCGATTCTGAGCGAATCTAGCCATGCCGTCCGTCCGGCCTGTCCGTCTAGTGAATTAGCAGGATAGAGCCGACGGAAAATCGTAAGGGAGACCTGAAATTGGCAAAATACTAGAGGCACCCTGTGCTGCAAAATCAGTTTTTTGCTGATATCTCTGAAAAACAACCATGTTGAACAACGAAATTTTGTACGCAAAATTTGAGGGTCAATATAAACTCGAAAACCGAAAATGAGGGTGGTTCTCCCACTTTACCGCCCACCTCCCACATAAAGAGAAATGTCAAAAAAAAAATTTGTTTATAAATAGATCAAAGTCAAAAGTAACCTCAAAAATAAATAAAAGCCATGGTCCGCCATGGGCAAAAAAATAGAAATACAGGGTGTTCATTGTAGCTTCATTTCAAAGTTTTTTGCTGANNAAGGACCAATATAATCTCGACAATGAAAAATAGGCGTGATCCGCCCACTTTACCGCCCGTCTCCCATATAGGCAAAATACTAGAAACACAGGGTGTCCATTGTAGCTTCATTTCAAAGTTTTTTGCTGATATATTCTAGAAATAAGCATGTACGTCAACGAAATTTTGTAAAAATAGTTGCAGGGTCAATAGAAATTTGGAAACCAGAGATGGGCGTGGTCCCCCACTTTACGCCCACATCCCATATAAGGTAAAGTTTCGGGGAAATTTTACACATTAGTTCAAAGACGATCATAATCTCGACAACAAAAAATTGGGCGGGGTCCGCCCACTTTGCCGCCCGTCTCCCGTTTATGAAAAATACTAGAAACACAGGATGTCCATTGTAGCTTCAATATATAGTTTTCTGCTGATATCTCTTAAACAAAAGCATATACGATAACGAAATTTTGTAAGGATATTTCAAGTGTCGGAAACCAAAAATGGGCGTGGCCTGCCCACTTTACCGCCACCTCCCATATAGGGAAAACACTAAAAACACAAGATATTTTTTGAAGCTTCATTTCATAGTTGATCTTTTAAACAAAAGCATTTACGATAACTAAATGTTGATAGATAAACTTTACACTTCGGAAGCCAGAAAACGCGCCGTGGTCCGCCCACTTACCACTCACCTCCAAGTATAATCTAAATGTGAAAGGAGAATTTTGTACATAATAAATTCAAGGTCCGAGTTAACTTGGGTGTGTGTTCCTCCACTGTACCGCCCACCTCTAGTATGGTATTGAATCTTAATCATAGACAGGGTGTCGTGTAGTCTTTATTTATAGTTTTCCTGTCGATTACTATCAAAATAAAAGTAGATGTACATTAACGAAGATTTTGTTAACATAGTGTTGATAGGTTCGATTATAAACTGTGGAAAACCAAAAAGTTAGGCTTGGTCTCGCTACACTTTTAACGGCCCACCTTCCTAATAATGAAAATTGAAAAACTTGATGGTGGTATATAATAGATTCTGGCCGAGCCGAATATATAACATTTCACTTGTTATCGAATAACTGCAGTTGTTGTAAATTTTGCAACCAAAATTTGAATAAATGTGTTCAGAAAAAATATATAATAAATTAATAAAATTTTGGTAAAGATTAACTATTTTCCTATAGCAATTTAATTTCAGTTCAAGTATTCTACCGATTGATTTAATTAATTGATTAATTGAAAATTTTTTTTTCTGTTTTGTATTTTTTATAGTTTAGTAAATGATGAGAGGGGCATAAATCATTTTGTGAGTAGTGCAAATTTAAATCAAGTTAATAATGAATGAATTATTTCATAATGATATTTGTTAATTGTTGAATCTTTTCTGTGTAATTACCACATGCGCTGGAAGTCTTTCCACAAAATGTATTTATGAGACACGTTTGGGATATCCTTAAGTGTTTAATTCAGCAAATAAACAAAAAACACAAAATTCTTCAAACAAACTGAAAAGATTTAAAATAAAATAATAATATTAAAGAATAAGTTTATTTTTTCGTACTTTCAATAAAGAAACTCATTCTTAATACTTTGAACACTCGAATCACAACTATATCAACGCAGTTGAAAGAATATTGCTCAATTCAACTTAGCAGAACTTTTTGTTTAAATTCTAAATAAAAATTGGGAGAAGGAAGTCATTCGCTTACAATCCTGCATCCAGGTAAGCGAGAGAGGATGCAGGTTTTAATTCGGTAAAAGAAGGATATAAGCCTAATGTAAATTGTGCGCTTTCTTTTACAGCTTACACAAATGTGCATCAATGATATGCTACCGGCAGGCATGAATAATTTTGTACTGCTTACCAGTACCTTAAAAAAAAATTTTGCTGGGCAAAAGAAGTGGTTAAAAGCAACTTACATCGTTTAAATTCTTACTTTTTTCTTATAATGCACAACAAAAACAAATCAATTCAAAGTTACTCGTAGTATTTCTTTTCTATTTTGTTTATCTTGCTCTTCTTAAAACTCTCGCTACAAAATTTTTAAAACTCAAACTTGTTATAATAAGAACATTTATTTCATTACAACTTGTTCAGTTTGTCCATAAAATCTATATTCTGCACATCTATGTGAAAATATCTTTCTAATAGTATATTCTTTATAAAAATCGGTTGTTTAGTGTGGCCGTAAAAGGGATTATGTGTTTGCCTATTAATTATATAGATGGATGAAATTTTTGTGTTTTATATAAATATTTATATAAAAATCACCGATGAAAATTAAAGTAGTTCAATCAATATACTGTATACCGTGAATAATCCAAAAAGCATCACACTAGAAATATCCGTGTTAAAAGTGTTAAATTCTGTTTTCAAATAAAGGATTTTACTAATATTTCAATGTTTGAATAATTGATATCTCATTGACTTTATCTCATGAAAACTTTATGTAAATGATGAATATTTTTTGAACTTTATTATGAATTAATCAATCTTTTATTTGTTATTCAGGCTCAAGTTCATAATTGTAATAATTCTTATAGAATACAGAAAAAGATTTATTAGACACTAGCAGGATGAAATACATTTTCTGATCAGCGACGATCTTCGTCAGCATCCATTGTGCCTTTTTAGTGCTAATCGTAAAGATCTTTTATTTCATTTTATTGAAAACTCTATTGATTTTTTATTTTCTCACCCATTTGATTCCAGACATTATTATTAGTTCAGAAATTATCAGATTACCAAAATTGGCCACGGGAATGTATTTCTTATTTATTGAAAAATCGCCAAAAATTCATTTATTAAAGGATGGAATTTTATATACAAATAGTCCCAGTCTCTTTTAGTTTAGCAAAAATTCTGGTCATAATAAATTTTTACCGCAGTTTTAGTCTCGTTTTTTTATGTTCTTTTAATTTGGCGGGCTCAATATTGAGCCCCTTAATTTCTTTTAATATTCCCCAGATTTCTTACAATATTCTAAATGATATTGTTGGATAGTTATATTAATCTAAGATTTAAAACTTTTGAAAAATAAGTTAGAATTATAATGGATAAAAGTTAGAGAGAGAGAGGATCAGAGAATTCTGCAAACTTACACAGCGAGAAATACGCAAATACATTTGTTTAATTCCTTTTTTATCCCTAGATTACTAACGTTATTTTGATTACTTTTGTATTTGCCTCTTTTTAATGTTTAGAACAACTCCTTCGGAATTTTATTTTACTTGCTAAAGTCTCATGAATTATTTATAATCGGAAGATTTTCTATTAAAATTGTAAGAAAATGGAACAGGTTTTGTGGGATTGTATTTTCTAGTATTTTTGTAAATTTCGAAAATATTTTAATTCAGACGAGATACTATTGTAAACCAAATGTTACTCATATTAGCAATGTTTGTGAAATCACATTGAAGAGATGAGCTATGAAAACCTCGACATTTTCAGCTTATAACAATTACGCGTATTTTAATAAAAGTAAAACTGAGACTTTTGAATTATTAAACAATTATTAAATCAAAGTTTGGAAATATTTTTCGTCACTAAACATATCTGATTATTATTCTAATATATATTTGTAATGTACTTTTCTGTACTAAATTAACATTGTGTCCAAACTTATCAGTTTCTATGAATAAAATGAAAAAAAAAAATTAGATTTTTTTTTATAAAAATATAATTTGGCACATTATAATCTTTATTTTTTGTTTAATATTTACAGACGTATTTCTTAATTTAATAAAATAAAAACATAGTTTTTAACTTAACACTTAACAATATTATAAAAAAAAACATACAAAGATTAAATAGTCTTAAAACTAAGTAGGACTTGATAGTGAATAAATAGAATCTTTTTTTTGTTTAAATAGTATAAAAAAACATATAAATTCTTATATACAAAATAGAAAATTATATAAAGCACAGAATGAAAAATGAATCCATGCGAAAACAGGTAGCAATTTAGCTGTCATTTGTGTCATTTGCTTATAACAGGTGGGTGCTTAAATTCATGATTTTACATGGCAGCAACACGTTGCTTGAGTTGCTCCAATTCTTTGTAGATTTCGGCGGGCAAATCGGCACCAACTTGGGTTTCAAAGTATTTGCGGATGTCTTCGACTTCTTGGGTCCAGAAGTCCTTGGGCAATGAGAAGAGTTCTTTCAGGTTAATGCCACTAAGGCCATCAATATTCAATTGACCTTCGGCGGGAATTTGACCGATTGCAGAGTCAACAAAGCAGTTTTCGCCATTGCAACGACGCAAGACCCATTGGAGTACACGGGCGTTATCTCCGTATCCGGGCCACATGAATTTGCCATCGGCACCCTTGCGGAACCAGTTGACATGGAAGATTTTGGGTACATTACCACGAGATTCCATGCTCAACCAGTGCTTAACGTAGTTGCCGAAGTTGTAGCCGAAGAAGGGACGCATAGCGAAGGGATCGTGCATGATCACTTTGCCTTTGTGTTCAGCAGCAGCGGTAGATTCACTGCGCATAGCGGCACCAATGAAGACACCATGAGTCCAGTTGCGGGCTTCATAGATAAGTGGCACACCAGCAGGACGACGACCACCGAAAAGAATGGCACTAATTGGTACACCAGCGGGATCTTCCCAGGCAGGATCGATGATGGGGCATTGGCTAGCGGGAGTACAGAAACGGGAATTGGGATGGGCAGCTGGTTTGCCAGATTCTTTGGTCCAGGGATTACCCAACCAATCGGTGATTTGTACACCTGGGGCCAAGCTGCTTTCCATACCTTCCCAGAAGACACCGCCATCAGATGTGTAGGCAACATTGGTGAAGATGGTATTTTTGAAGACGGTTTTCATAGCAATAGGATTGGTTTCCATAGAGGTACCGGGAGCAACACCGAAGAAGCCATTTTCGGGGTTAATGGCACGCAAAGCACCATCTTTGTCGAATTTCATCCAAGCAATATCATCACCAACACATTCAACTTTGAAGCCACTAATAGCAGGGTTCAACATGGCAAGATTGGTTTTACCACAGGCAGAGGGGAAGGCGGCAGTAATGTATTTCTTAACGCCACTGGGATCAGTGATGCCCAAAATCAACATATGTTCGGCCAACCAGCCTTCACGCTTGGCAATAGTGCTGCCAATGCGTAGAGCAAAGCACTTCTTGCCCAACAAGGAGTTACCACCATAGCCGGAGCCATAGGAAACAATCAAGTTGTCAGCAGGTTTGTGCAAGATGATGGTGCGTTCAGGATCGCATGGCCAGGAAGGACGTTCAATGACGCCATTAGCAGGGGTACCGACTGAGTGAAGGGCACGAACAAATTCTTCTTTCTTTTGCAATTCATCCAAGACAGCAGCACCCATACGTGTCATAATGCGCATAGAAGCAACAACATAGGCAGAATCGGTAATTTCAATACCGATCTTGGAGAGTGGAGAACCAACTGGGCCCATGCTGAAGGGAACAACGTACATGGTACGGCCCTTCATGCAGCCAGGGAAACGTTCCTTGATAGCTTTGTCCATATCATCAATGGAAATCCAGTTACCCAAAGTTCCCTTGACACCATCTTGAGGGGTGGGAATAGCCTCTTCCCTGTGTTCGGTGCAAATGAAAGTCTTGGACTCAACACGGGCAACATCAGCGGGATTGGTGCGAGCCAACCAACAGTTATCGTACTTGGGCAAAGGAATAATGGTACCAGCCTCAGTCATCAACTTCAAGAGCATTTTGTTTTCCATTTCGGAGCCATCGCAAATGTGGATTTGATCGGGTTGGCAGAGAGCTACAGATTCTTCAACAAAGGCTCTGACACCAGGTGTAAGCCTGCTGGCGGATCCATAAGAAACATTGGTGCCACGAATGTGGTTGTAAAGACCGCAATTATCTTGATTGGCCTTATTTTGGGTGGGCAAAGCACCATTGGTACTATAAATTAAAAAAAAAACATTTGTCATGAAATTTGTCATTCAATTTGTTGTTTTTTAAAGATTTAGAAAATGTTGTCTTAGGTCGAGAGAAGAAAGAATTTTCTTTTTTTGTCCAATAATTTAATATTTCGTTGTTAAACATAGTTATTAGCAAATTCTTTCAACACTCTTGTCTAAGATTCAACTGGACGGACAAATTGTTGTTGAATACTTACATGGTTTTATTTTGTTCAACGAGTTCAGGCATTTTGATTAAAGTTTTATTATTTTAGTAATTTACAAAAAAAGTTTTTATAGAAGAAACACTTAGTATAACTATGTATGTGTAGATTTGTAGTTTTTTTTTAAATAAGTTATTTAATGTAACACACTGTACACGATCACAATTGGAAATATCACAAATATTTTCTTTTTTTTAATTATTTGGTGTGGATTTTTGTGGTTTTCTTATTTTTCATATGTTCTTCCAAAGTTTTTTGTCAAATATCAATTTTGTTTTTAGATCACTGACAATTTCACTTGATCTTTCCATTTACTCAGACCTCGAGTAACTGATGCCACGCTCTGTATTGTTAGCGCTTTTATACCCAGACCCATGCCAATGTAGGATGGAAGGCAGGCAGGCGACGCATAGAAAAACATACACATACAATAACAATTAAACGGTGATTTTATTTATTAGTTTGTGTATGTGTGTGCGTGCGTGTGTCTAGAGGCAGCTAGAACTCGTTAGTTTAGTTCAATGTTTGTTATTGTTGTGTTATCTCTCTACTCCATATGGAATAACAAAGATCGGCGGCGTCAATATGTGTTGTGTAGTAGTGTGTGTTTTGTTATTGTTTTGACTCTACAAAACTGTATCCGTGAGTTGGGAATCTCGTATAGAGGGTCAAACTTCGATTGCTGATTGGTTGTTTTATGGAGGCTCGTCAGTTTGTTTTGACTATAAAATACACATTATTCTCTTAGCCGAGTGTTAATGTATGCATGCGTGTATTATTTTGTAAATGTGGACCAATATGTTGGTGTGAGTGTTAGTAATATACAAAATCACATACAGACCCAAATTTTGCTCTATCATTATTTTTGTTGCTGCAATTGCTGATATACATACATATTTCTTTGTTATTGTTTATTTTATTAATATTATTATTTTTTTTTTTTTTTTCTTAATATTTTGCGTGTATGGCAACAAGTTGAAATTCTTATTTTAGCTTGATAAAAATAAAAACAAAAAAAAAAAGCAGAGAAACATTTTTGAAATAATATTAATAAGTTTATGAGAATTATTTTTAATAACATTTCTAACTTAATAGTTTCAACTTAACAAGATAAATAGGTATCTTATCAAAAACCTTTATAATTTGATAATATTAAGTACTTGTATGAAAACTTTTTGTTATTGTTATTGTTATTGTTTTTTTTTTTTCTTTTTGTACCAGTAAATTTTACATGCAATGCAAAAAAAATCTTTGTGTTTTATTATTTTTGTATTTAATTTAAAAACAATATTTTTCATTACTCTAAATAATTAAAAATTATTGTTACGCCTTCGTTTATTTTTTCTTTTGGGGGAGCAGGGACTTTGAACTTTAAGCTTGTTTACTTGTACATACAATAGAAAAAAAGAGGCACGTTAATACATACAACTACTACAAAAGTAATTACGTATACATAGATATGTATGTGTATGTATTGCATTGTTGTTATACAAAATTTATTATCAAAACAAAAAACGAAAATAAAACATTTTTTTTATTCAGTTTAAAATGATTTCTCAAGAAGTACTAGCGCATAGCGCCAATAAATATAAAACACGTTAAAATTATAAATTGTTAGAGATAATCAATATTTAAAAATTTCCATTATTGAATTATAAATTTTTTATTATGTGAATGTCCAATTATTAAAGTAATTGCATGCAACAGAATTCGATGTTGCAAATAATATAGAAATAAATACATTTTGGTATTATGCGAATATGCGAAGAGAAAAGTTCCAAGAATTTTTAAAAACCTGGTCTTCAGTTCCAAAATAACAATTAAAAATTAAAAATTTTTAATTTACTTTAGGTGAGACCGAAAAAGTTGGGTAGTGATGGGATGTGGAATTTTTGATGAATCATAACTACTACAAAACAACTTCTTAATTTTTTTTGGTTCTTAAAACACAACATTAAAATTAAAGAATTTGTCAGCGTTAAACCCCTATACTAAATGGACATTTATATGAAAGATCCTAACCAATTTCAAAGGAGTTTTTTCTTCTGCCAATTTAATTCAAATTTTACATAAAAAATCTAAAATAAGATTTAGTTACAAATTAATGTATTCAAGTTTTTCAATAATTAAAATTCAATTTATTAAAAAATTATTTTTTATTTATATTTAATTTATCAAACAATAGTACAAATAGAAAAATAAGTAATAGCTAATAAATTGCTTTATTAAAAAAATATTAGAAAACTTGAATTTTAATCACTAGAATAATTGATAGAATTAAAACAGTAATTGGAATTTTTATTATCTTTAAAGCCATATAATTAAAAAAAACATTTTCAATTTTTCCCATATAAAAACATATAAAAAAAATTGCATTAGTTCCAGCAAAAACAAAAATACACTCAAATAAAATAAATAAATAAATAAATAAATAAATAAATAAATAAACAAATAAACGAACGGAAAAGTATTCTTCTCTGCACTGCTGAAGACCGTCTATATGGAAATACCTTCGTTAGCGAAGATAAAACCAAAAAAAAAAAAACAAAAATGTATTAACCTTTTTCACATGATGAGAAATTACAATTTATTTGGCAAAAGTTATCGAAAAATTTGTAACAACTATTTTTTTTCTCTCTGCTCAATATTCATGAATTTTTCGATGCCGCATTTTCAAAATAAACTCCCAAACTTTAACTTAGACAATATATTGTAGATCTTTTGACTTTCAATCGCTGATCTTAGAAATTGAAGTAGTCAATTTAAAATTTTTAAAATAGTTTTCATTATATCGGAGGCTTATTACGTATCCTATGAATTTTTTCTGCAGAAAAGGGAAAAGGTTTTTAAGTTTTAATTCCGGTTTAATAATAAGGCTACACGTCAACCCATGTTCACACTTTTTACAAATGATCCAGAAGTTTTCTTGTCATAGGCCTGGTATCCACTAACTATAATCAATATCGTTATCATTTAGTTCTTAATTTAGATATTTAGACTCGTGGGATTTAGATATTTTCGTATTGTATTTGGTCACTGTTGTATAGTACAAAAATGAACAAATCTTCAAATTAACACATTTTTATGTTAAAAAATATCTTTTCCCATTTCTCTAGATCCTTCAGATTTTGAATTTATGGTGGAAAGGTCTATAGAAATATCGCTTTAAAGTAAGAACCATTTAAAAGGGATTTAAATTAGTAATTTTATTTTATTAAGGTAGTATTGTGATTGTTCAAAAGTCTTGTCAGATTTGATTTCAAAGCCATATTTTATTTGCTACCTCTATTGGAGATAAATCTAGGCAGAATGAAATACGCCTGTTTTGGGAAATATCCTTTAATTTAAAATTAAAACATTACTATTTATTTTAAAATAATTCATTCCACAACTAAAGATTTGGAGAAATTCTTGTTATATATTTTATACGCCATAATTGATATAAATACATCAAATGTAAATACAACAAAATAACACATACATTACATACATATTTTTTTTACAATTAAACTCGCATTCTATTTAATTCTGTTTCAGGTTGTATTGTGCTCAAATCAACCGGAAAAATGTTTCTTTGTTTAAATTTTAAGGAATATTGTTGAAAAAAAAAAAAAAACTAGATTTTTTATGATATTTCCGTACATCACTTATATTACAATTAATTAATTGATGAATTGGTCATCAAATATCTGACTTACTAATATTACAATAATATATATTTATTATTCAATCCAATTAGTTTAATTAAATAGTTTTTATTTTTAGTGTTTTTTTTAGTTGCCTATATTTTTGTCTTTCATGTATACCTGAATATATATTTTATATTCATTAATATTTGTGTGATCTAGGATTATTGAAAATTTTCCATAATTACTTAGACTAAATCTATTATATTACATATATAGAATGTATGTTATGTAATGGTATGTATGTATGTATTTGTATGTATGTATTGTAATGTACTGTAGTGTATGTACTGTATGTATGGTAGTAATAGTATGTATGTTATGTATGTATGTACTGTTTGTATGTATGTATGTATATGTATGTATGTATGTATGTATGTATGTATGTATGTATGTATGTATGTATTTACATACGTATGAACGCAATTACTACCTGTGTCACACGCTCTTTTATCTCCACAATTAATATAAATAAAATATTGACAGATTAATAAACATTTGCCGAGTTTTTGAGAAATCAATCAAAATTTGTTGATAAAATAACGGTTAAGTAGAAAAAAATCACAATTTTATCAAATACTTAACAATTAAATCAAATACTTTTATATATTTATGACTCAGAACACTCGTTGGAGGTACAAAGGCTAATGTCTAATGTAGTTTTCAATGGATATGATGACAAAAATAATTTTATCAAAATCATATTTAAACTTTTTAAGTAGGTACTCTTATTTGTTAAATATTTTATTTTTTATTTGTTGCTAACGCGTGGCATAATATTTTATTGCCACTTATAAATAAATTTTGAATCAAAATGAGTTTTTTTTACCGTGAAAGTATTAAACCATTAATATTAAAGTTGGAAAATAATTGTTATTATAATTCCGTTTTAGTCCTACCATTAAAAAGGTAAAAATGATTTTAATAAAAATATTATAGAAACTTTATGTTCTTTATTATTTACAGACGATTCGTTATTATTTCCACGTAATGACAAATATTGGCAAATTATTACAGGAACATGCAATGAGCTAGAATTAAAAATACAATAACAAAAAGTTATCATATAATAAATTAATATAAAATATTTTGTTGATAGTTAGCAATTAATATTTAAAGTTCTTTATATTACAGTTAAATATAATAAAAAATACGATAATTTTGAAGTACTTAGACATTAAAAATACACCTGTATTTTAATAGCGAATTCCCAGCCTTCTTGTCTAAATACTTGGAATTTAATAAGTACAACAACTTAGAATACTGGTTGCCTTAACGACCATTAACTTTCGATTTTAATCTTATTATCGATTAAAAGTTAAAATTGTTTCAAAAAGTTTGTTTTAATAAAAGTGCAAAATAAAGCAATAAAAATATTATTTTTATCAATTTAATTTGTTGATCATATGATTTTAATATGAGGTGTTTTGACCACATCATACATAATCGTATATATATATTTAAATATATATACATTGTCCACTCAATGACAAAATAAATGTTATACCTACATAATATATATTAAATATACATATGTATGTATGTACGTATGTCCATAATTTTATAAATGTAAATATATTTGTATAACAAGATTTTCCAAGAACATTGGGCCATTCCAAATACTGATAGAATGATCAGCTATACAATAATTTGTCAAGTTGCCAAAAAAAAAGAAAACTCATTTCAATACATTCAGAAGAACACATAGATATTCTATCTATCTATGTGTTTGTATCTAGATGAAAAACCCAAAATATAAACATTAAAATCACATGGAAATCGTCATAAGACCCCATTCAATAAGGAAAACAAAAAAATAAACATTTTTATATATTTTGTTTTCGTTTAACTGCTCCCGGACACTTGAATCACTTTTAAATGTCCTCTCCTTTTTCAGTGAGCATGTGTTGGAAATTTTCTAAAGAAAATAAAATGAAAAACATTTGATTGAAACAATTTTTTTTTTGTTAACACATGAAACTAATAAATATAATATTTTGGTATATATTTTACAATATTAATAATTATCCCCAAGTCCAAAGTATTGGAAGTACAAAAACAATAACAAAAATGGAAAATCTAATATGAATTCATTTTAATGGTTGTGTGTGTGTGTTGTTTACAAATTATTTTGAAGATACATTACTTATGATTAGATTTTTTTCATAATAGGATTAAACGTCCAAAGTATTGGAAGTTGGAAAACTGCTGTGATTTCATTTCTATGCTTGTATGTGTTTCATTTCTAAATTATTTTCATTATAGATTTAATATTATTACGTTCTTTTAAAATAGAATGGTTTGATCCCAAGTCCAAAGTATTGGAAACTATTGAATTGTGTAACTATATTTTATTTTTGATTTTAATTAATTTGATTTCAAATTAAGTATTAGGATTAATTGTTTTCTAATGTCTAAAATATTGCAAGTGCAAAAAATGGTTTTATGGGTCATGATTCATGAAACTAAATTATTTTGAAAACATTTAAAAAATTATTAAAATAGAAATATATTGGGGAATTCCTCCAAAATGAAGAAATATATTCCTTATTATTCGTTATAATTGAAATAATCAAAGGAAATATCATCCCTTATGTAATATTTTGGAATGAATGAAATAAAGTACATATATATTAAGAATTCTTACAACAAAAAATAAAACATTTTGTAGGTTTCCAAGTTCATATCGACATACAAAATTTCGTTCTTGTACATGCATTTATTTAAGAGATATCAGCAGAAAACTACATATAATCGAATAGGACCCAGAACGTATACATATACTTTATGGGGTCGATTTTTTCGATATCTTACACAGGGAATGACAAAATCGATATACCCTCATGGTTGCTATAGAAGATTGTAGATATATTTGAATAGGACATATTAAATATGAATTGTCAAGTTAAAACGTGTAGCAAAGAGCACCGATATATACTAGTGTATTTATGGAAATTAATTATATTTATCTAATTGTATCTTATAGACAGCAAAACCGTAGAACTCCAAAATTAAAAAGAGTATTTTACGATAGGAGTGGCTGAGTTTTCCCACGTACAATGAAAATTTTAATCAAAGCATAACTTAAGAACTAATTCAGGAAAATCTGGAAATATCATCCTTTGTAATTGGTAATGGATAAGACCATAGAGGATCCTGCCGTATGATCTTTTCATCAACCTGGAACACTTAGGTCCAGAGCAAATTGTGCATACAACGAAGATATTAAAAATCTTTGTTTTATGCACAATTAAGGACTTTTATAACAAAAATTGTAAAATTTTCTAAAAGTTTTTCTTTGCTTTCCATAAGAAAAACCAGGATTTTCAAAAAAAAATTTAATTTTTTGTTTAAGTAAGAAATTATATGACAAATTTAATCTATAGAAAAAAATTATAAAACAAATCCCTTTATTTTAATTCTAATACATACAATTATTATTATTTTATTCTATTCTCGATTTCATCATACATCTTAATATTTTCCGCTCTAAATATTACACGTGTAGGGTATTTATAAATAAAGACATAGACGTCGATCGCTGATAAGAATTTAGATTTTGTGATGGAAACACACTTGTTTATCCAGTGATAAAATTAAGCTACCAAATGAAACAAAATTCATGTTTTAATTAGTATATTTTTAACTTTATACATATTTATTAATTAAAAAAATTCAAGCTTATCTTGAAATTTTGTTGATTTTTATATAATTTTGAACATTTGATCCATAGAATTTACGTCAATACGAAATTATTTTGTTTTCGTTTTTTTTTTTATTATTATTATTATTTTTTTTAATATAAATATTCATGAATCAATTTGAGATTTGTTTATTAAATTAAATACCCTACAATTGGCCTTAGATGAAAAGTTTTAATAAAAATATATTTAAAAAAAAAAAATATTTACATATGTTTCAAAACTTTTGATGTTAGCAATGGTTCTGAAATTTATATGAAAAGTTGTAGGGTTTTATATATTCGTCTTTGAGTGGGGATGTCGTAAGCTTTTTATTTTATAAATTTCCATTATATTTTGATTTTTAAAAATAGACACTTGTTGTTATTATTTTTATTATTGACTGCCAGTCTGTCAACAAGCTGATTTTATAAAACAAGGGTGATCTCTCTCTCTCTCTCTCTGGGGGGCAAAATTCTATATATTCAAATTATTATATAGTATCGAAAAGTCGCTAAAATGAAAACATCAATACATATTTTCTTTATTTTTTCCTATAAAAATAAAAAAAACAGAAGCAGCTTAACAACAACGTTAATACAATTTTATTAAAGAGATAACATTGTTTTTTATTTATTTTTTTCTTTTTTTTATTTCGTCAACATCTAAAATTTCTGCTCAAAAGTGAAACATTTTATTTTTGTTCTTAAAAAAGAGGTGTGTTCATTTCGTTTCAATGTTAAAGCGATCTTATCTTATAAAATTAGAAATTTATGATTATTTATTTCTAATTTATCGCACATGTTTATAAGATGTTCTTGACATGTGTTTTTGTGTGAATTTTCTGATATAAAACGTGTTACTTTGATACAATGGGCCAAGTACAAGGGGCTCGATAATGGCCTTTAAAAATAATGTTCCAGTTTATTATCTTATATATGAATTTTGGATAATAAAATAAATTTTTTATTGAATTTTTGCTGCTTTTAAAAATAAATATAAGAAAATATTGCAAATATAAAAGTTTAAAAATTTTTGGAATATTACATTTAACTCTATGATGATATGACTGAAACTATCTTAAATCCTTTATGTGATAAGACCATTTTCAACAATCTGTTTTAGAACTGAATTTGAAACTAATAGAGTGCATAATATTATTAAAATATGTTTCATTTTATTATTATATAAATATTATATAAATAAAATATAGGTACATAAATTTGTAAAATAAATGGATCGACATATAAATCACTATATAAGTATAACATACGCGATCCCTGGACGAAATGTTTAACACCGACTAATTCTATATGAATTTATTTGATATTAATTAGACGATATAAAATTTGGAAATTTTTGATAACTTTTTATAGTAAATATTGATACTATTTGTATAGAAAAATTTTCATCGCTTGTCAAATTTTTGTTTCATATATGATTTTATATTACTTTTTATATATTTACATATCGCGACATGACCGCTAAAATGTCATAAGTGAAGAATACAAAACTTTTTTTATACGTATGAAAAATGTCACTTACGATAAAGTTGCTTTTGCTGTCAATCTAACATGACACTTGGTATTTCATCAAAACCCGAATTTCGAAAATGTTGTCGGTTACGATACGATGGCTCGATACTATTAAAGCTGTCGTTCAAACTCGTGATGTTATTTATTTTCTATAGTTTTGAAATTATTTATTTGTTTTTAAAATTTCAACAATATCAAATTTCGTTTTATTTATTGAATATAGAGGTCAATATTATTATCCGATTTTTTTAAAAGTTAATTAAAGAATAAAATTATCTATAGAATAGAAAGTCGATATCTATTCAAAAATAAACGATTTTAAAACAGAAAAGTGCTAAAACACATTTTTTCATCTAAAACAAAATTATATTAAAAAAACATACAACTATTTTATACTTTTTTAAAAGGTACATATTTTCAAAGAAATTATTTTAGAATAAAAAACAAATCCAAACACCAGAAAATCATTTTGAATTTCTCCTATTTTAAATCAAATTTTGACTTTAGCCTATTATATTCGAAACCTCTAATGTGTTTCAATGTTTTTTTTTTTTTTTTTCTAAAACTGTAATAAAAGTGGACTTTATGGGCAAAAATAAAAAAATGAGATTTTCGTCGATTTCAAGTAAACAAGTTAACAAGAATTTTTTGCGAATATATTAAACTTCAAAATAGTGCATGGATTCAATAAAATAGGTTTACTTTATTTTTCTTTGAAAAAAAAACTAATTTCATAGTTTTCTGTATTTTGTAATTAAAGAATAATTTTGTAAAAAAAAAATGGTTTTAGGAGAAACTATAAACTCTGATATATGTCAAAGGGAATACAAAGGAAATTATCCGTTAAACTTTATTTAAAAAATCTAAATTAAAAATTTATTAAAAACCAAAATCTCCGAATCATCAGACATAATAAATATAGATGCATAGTTATGATGAACACATGTCTGATGAACATGTGTTGTTTTTCCCGAAAATATAATAATAAACAAAAAATATATAAAAATAAATAAAATAAAAATGAATATGCGAAATCCAGAAGTGATTAAAAATAGCATGTATTAGTTAAAACGTAAACAAAAACATATAAATGTATGTATAAACAAAATAATAAATAAATACTTAATTTCTTTGACATTTAATAACAAAAAATACAAAATAAATAAATTAATTTATTTTTTTATTACTAATGTTTAAACAATTTAAATAAATAGATTGCACACGTGTAGGAGATTTATAATTTTTAAGCTGGTATTAATGTAATTTAAAATCTGGAACAATATTATTTGGAAAAACCTTACGTTGGATTTATTAACATTAAGTAGTAATCTAATCTTTTTATATAAAACATAATTATACTAACTACCATATATGTAAATTCTGTTTAGTAAAGTTGTGTGGGGGCGTTTTGGAAACCACATTTTTTTCTGGGGGGTGAATGCCACAATTTTTTTTCCGACCCGCCTTAACGCCCACCTTCAATATAAGATGGAAAGTCAAATAATTTTGTGCGAATAGTTCAAGGACCAATTTAAATCAGAAACCAAAAAAAATTTGGCAAGTGATTTACTAATTATAACACAATTTATTTAAATCAGTTTCGTATTATAAACTGCAAAAATAATAATAATTATAATAATAATTCAAGATTTTTAAAAAATATGCATTTAAAGATTTGAAAGAGATTGAAGATTTAATTTCAGACTTTTGAAAATTGTAAAAAGAATATCTTTAAAATGTAAAAAATGCGCAAACTTGTCAGAAAATTGCAAAGGTTCAGTAAAAATATCATGAAATTTAGAATGAGCATAAGGAAAAACTCTAAATATTATACATATAATTTTGTTATTATTCTCAAAATCAAAAAGATGGCGCCATATTGATTTTGTCATTACGTGCGTAAAATGTCGAAAATTGAACATAGTTCAATTCTAATACAGAATATACAGAAGTTTAATTCAAAAAAGTCTTTATATGAAATTCTTTTAACTTAAACAAAAATAAAATATTTTAAAAACAAAAGTAGTTGGTTTATAAAGTACTTTCATTATATATGAAAATAACTGGAAATTTGTATTGATGTATCCGAGATACCAGAAGTAAAATCTGAATTTGATGTCAAATTCAAAAGTCACCAACAAAAAATCTAAGGCAATTGTTGAACCATTAAAGACGATATATCACATTCTGCTGTCAGATTTAAAATGACGATACTTTACTCAAAAAACAAAAAGGGGGTATTTTGGGGCGTTTTGGAAACAACATTAACTATTCTTTCTTTCGGGGGGGGTGAATGCCACAACTTTTTTCCGAACCACCCTAACGCCCACCTTCAATATAAGATGGAAAGTCAAATAATTTTGTGCGAATAGTTCAAGGACCAATCTAAATCAGAAACGAAAAATGGTCAGCCCACATTATCATTCACCTCCGATTTTACGTAAAATTTTACAGATTCGGCTGTGCCGAATATAATATTCACGCTTATTTTTTATTTAATTTTTTCCAAAATGCCCGAATCTGGATCCTGTATAAACATCTTTCAATGCCAGGTATTAAACTCGAATATTTTTATGCTGATCCCAGCTTGGCCCGAGCTCACCCGAATTTCTGTTAACATTTCTTTTAAAAACATTATAAAATGTTATAGCTCTTTAAAAAACTATTTTTATAAGTGAGCAAGTATTGCGACCTTTTTGGAAAAAAGCGCAAAAATATGCAATTACTGATTAAAACAGTTAAAGTTAAAGAACAAAAAATGTTGATGTCAGAGGTACCTAACTTTGAGCTCCCTTAGCTCCGCCCTGAGGGGTTTGTCTCCCTTCCAAACTTGACACTGTACACTCCTCCGCTACGCCTACACCAAATTTCATTAAAATCCAACCAGTCGATCACATTTCGAAAATTTCGATTCTCATTGCATTCAAAAGAGATCAGTAAAATGCAAAATGTAAATATTAATAACATTATTCTTCAAACCAATATTATCTAATAATAGAAAATAAAGTTAGAATGCAACTGTATTGTATAAAGTTCAAATGTATTTCCTTACATTTTGAAAATACTATAAAATGTATATTGTACTCTATTTTGAGATAAATAGAATGTAAATATATATATATATCACCTAAACTAATGACCTATATGAATCCACTTAAATGACCTACATATATAAAATAAAATTGGAGCACGGACACTGATATCAAAATAAAATAAGAGTAACAGCCCTTGACTGTTGTTGACCTTAAAAGTGATAAGAGTTAAATCACATTAAAGTGTTTTTTTATTAATGAACTTTTTGTTTATTAAAAATTTTAATTAAAGGTAAGAGTGAAGAGACATTTTTATTAAGATATTTTGTTTTCGTTTATTTATTCATATTTTTAACGGTAATTATTTACATTAAAAAAAATAGGTAGAATATTGTATAAAATTTTCATTATTTATAAATAAATCCATAAAATTTTTACGGATTTATCAGTCTAAAAAAAATAAATTTGTTCATTTTCTTCTTATGTGCCCTAATATTTACAAATTTTTAACACGTTCCTTTAGACTTTGCAATTCATTGTTGATGTCATTAGGCAAGTGTGAACCAACTTGTGCTTTAAAGTACTTTTCGATATCAACCACTTCTTGTTGCCAGAAATCCTTAGGTAAATGGAAAAGCTGTTTCAAATCTACCTTGCCAGCCAAGCCTTCTGTATTGATGGAATTGTCGGCGGGTAACAAACCAATGGGTGAATCTTTATAGCATTCCTCACCATCTACACGACGGAAAATCCAATCGAGAACCCTAGAGTTGTCGCCGAAGCCAGGCCAAAGGAATTTACCATCGTTACCCTTGCGGAACCAGTTGACATGGAATATTTTTGGTACATTACCACGTGACTCCATACTCAACCAATGTTGCAGGTAATCACCAAAATTGTAACCAAAGAATGGACGCATTGCGAAGGGATCGTGCATTATTTCTTTACCTTTATGCTCGGCAGCTGCAGTAGCTTCACTACGCATTGAAGCACCCATAAAGACACCATGTTTCCAATTACGAGCTTCATACACTAGAGGTACACCAGCTGGTCGCCGACCTCCAAATAAAATAGCACTTATTGGGACACCAGCGGGATCTTCCCAGGCAGGATCAATAATAGGACATTGTTGCGCAGGAGTACAGAAACGTGAATTGGGATGAGCGGCTACTTTACCAGATTCTGGAGACCATAGTTTGCCTAACCAGTCCGTAACTGTGACACCATTAATATTAGAAGCTTCCATACCCTCCCAATAAACACCGCCATCCGAAGTTGAAGCTACATTTGTGAAAACTGAATTTTTAAAGATAGTTTTCATAGCTATGGGATTAGTTGCCATGGAAGTACCAGGTGCTACTCCAAAGAAACCATTTTCAGGATTTATAGCTCTAAGAACACCATTGCTGTCGAATTTCATCCAGGCAATATCATCACCCACACATTCTACTTTGTAGCCGGGTAAGGTTGGTGTCATCATGGCCAAGTTTGTTTTACCGCATGCTGAGGGGAATGCTGCTGCAATATATATTTTCCTACCCTGTGAATTGGTGATGCCCAATATCAGCATGTGTTCAGCCAACCAACCTTCTCGTTTAGCAATGGTGCTTCCAATGCGCAAAGCAAAGCATTTTTTACCCAACAAAGAATTGCCACCATAGCCCGAACCATACGAAACGATTTCATTATTGTCTGGACGATGCAAAATTATAGTTCTTTCCGGATCACAAGGCCACGAGTGTACTTGAATTTTACCATCTTTCGGAGTACCTACCGAATGTAAACACTTAACAAATTCACCATCACCTTTGTGAAGTTCATCCAAAACCTTTGATCCTGCACGGGTCATTATTTTCATAGATTCTACTACATACGGTGAATCGGTAATTTCAATGCCTATTTTGGAGAGTGGGGAACCAACAGGTCCCATCGAGAAGGGTATAACATACATAGTACGTCCTTTCATGCTGTTGGGAAAACGTTCTTGAATAGCTTTTTGCATATCTTCTGGCGAAATCCAATTTCCCAAAGCCCCTGGTGTGGCTTCATTAGTCACTGGCACTGCTTGCTCTTTCTTTGGCGTACAAATGAAAGTACGTGATTCTACACGGGCAACATCAGCCGGATTTGTACGAGCCAACCAACAGTTATCATATTTTGTCAAAGGAACAAGTGTGCCTTGTTTAACCATAAGGTCTTTAAGCAACGAACTTTCTTCTTTGGATCCATCACAAATATGAACACGTTCAGGGCGACAAAGATCTACACATTCATCGACATACGATTTTACAGCTGCTGTAAGTTGATTTGGATTGCCGTATTGAAAGGAACCAAATGCACGATATGCTAAACGGAAATTATACTTCAGTCCGAAGGATGAAAGTTTTGATCTGCAATGATAGAAATAAAGAGAAATATTAATTCGTTTGTTTGTTTAAATAAAATCTTCATATATTATATAACATTTATTTTTATTTCATTTAACATTTTATAATCTGATCAAAATCTTCCAATAGTTTTACATAATCTGAATATTTGTTGCGGATATTTTTTTATTTTGTAATTCTTTTTATTTTTTATGTTCTTGCTAAAAAGAAAAGTTGATCAGACCAATTTTAATAAACTACAATTTTATAGTATATTTTTTATAGAAAATATCGAGAAACTGTACATTTTATTCGTTATTTTAACCAAAAATATTCCACAGAAATGGCGGCAGTAACGAATTCTAAATCAAAACAAACTAGAGAACACGTTTTTTTCACTAAGTGTTTATTTTTTATATTTCGTATAGCAACATACAGAAATAAACAATAATGATCACCTGTTGTTGTTATTGCAGATACTTAAAACAGAATACGCAGATACACACATGTTCATATAAAACATATGTATGTACAACAGCAGCACTATGTATATACATTGGACTGCTCCAAAAAAAAAAACACCAATTTTTGCCCAAATATGCTCTAGGATTGTTTTATGTTATATAAAAGAAATTTGTGTACAAAATATTAGAGTGATTGCATATCGTCAACAAAACGCCCAATCGACGTTTTTGCAAAATTTGACATTTTCACAAAATTTACTACTATGTACAAAATTTAATAGCAACAAAAACAAGATAAGGATAGCCCTGCAAAAAAAAAAACGATCAAGAGCTTCCAAAAAAGAACATTTTCACTACTTCAAAAGTTGAATCAAGTGCATATTTTGAACTTATTTGGAAGTTCCTAAAAAATATATTCAAATTTAGCGAAAAAAGGGTTAATAATTTGTAAGAAAATGAAAATTTTAATAATTTTGAATGAAGCATTTTTACTATTTTTAATAATGCTGAAACGAATTTTTTGTTAAAAAATTTTATAAACATAGTTTTAAGGAAGTACTTCGAAAGCAAAGACCAAGTAGTGTAAAAGAAGAACACCCTACCAATGACAACCATGGGCTAAAAAAGTAACTTCTGCAGCTCTTTTGCACCATTAAATACTTCTTTCCAATGACAACACAATGTTAAATTCATGAATTGTTCAGTTCTTTTTTAGTTCTATTTTTGCTGGGAGTTCGAATCAAACTATGCTGTTTTAGGGAAAACACCGCCAGAAATAAAAATAAAAAAAAATTAACTCCATATGTCTAATAAAGGCCCCAGTTATATATTCTTTGAGCAGTCTAATATACATACATAGCATTTTAGTTATTTTTGTTTTCAAGTTATATGGGTATTAATCGACTAAAAAATTCATTGAATATTTTTATTTGCCATTTTTTTTAACTCTATCTTTAATTTGAAAGATTTTCGAAAAAAAAAAAAGAATAATAAATCGTCCATTTTTCTTATTTGCATCAGGAATGTACTACCAGAAAACACAAACGAAAATATTGTTATTGTAAAATACATTTTATAATCGATCTGTTCTAGTACAAATCAGAATTGAAAATTTAGCTTACTTCCGTTATTATAGATTTAAAGATGTTTCTTTGGCGATGCAAAGTGTTTTTATGTTTGAGCAAATATTGTAACGCAGAGAAAAAAACCTTCATACCCCTATCAGTCGGTAGGCTGACCATATAAAGCTTGTGCACAAAGAACAAGAGACAATTTTGAAAATGATATGATGAAATTTGGTACACATGATTTTTTATTTATTTATTTATTTATTTATTTATTTAATTATTTATTTATTTATTTATTTATNNCATTGGAGTTCATTATTTCACTTGGCCTCCATACAAGTGTCCTCCCGGAATATTTTTAATATAAATATTTTAATGCAATTTTACACCAATAAGTTTTACGAGAGTACAAATCTTTGTGCCAAATTTTGTGAAGACAGGTTCATAATTGACCATAGTTCCCATATAAGACCCTATTCCCAAAAGTGCATAAATACATGTGAATTTAGTATTGACGTAATGTACTGCTTTAGTATTGTTTTTACTTTTAACACAATCGGTCCCTTCCCGAATTTTGGCACGTATATGTAATGGTGTAGGGTTTCATATTGTCGGGCTATATATATATATATAGTTTTAAGGAAAGTTCTTCGAAAGAAA
>MINK01173708.1:13553-25626 GCA_001735545.1 Phormia regina | reverse complement strand
AATTGTAAAAATGCCTATTTTTTTGGCCGAAAAAATTCTATAACAACACCTATTTTTTTCTTTAAATAGCTTTAATTATTAAATTTTGTACATAATTAAAAAAGAAGCTTTTATTTGCTGCNNTTTATTTGCTGCAATACTTTACTTAAGTTAAAACTCAAATATTGTTATAAATAAAACTACTTTTAATTATTTTTAAGTGTGATCGATGATAGTAAATAAAGAAAAAAAAAACATCTATTTATTTTATATTTCTCTGAAAGGCATCTTCACAAAAATGACTTTGAAATAAAAGATCAAGCTCAATAACTCAGGGGATCAAGGCACAAACCCTCCCAAATTTGGCCCATTTCATATGAAAGTTTTGACTTTAATCTAGATTTTCTAAAATCCCAAAGCATGATTCGGAAAAAGGAATATATTTTAAGAATCTATAATTTTAAACATTTTCATATATTTTTAAAATTTTCCAAATCACAATCTATGAGACTTCAAAATATGTGGATTATAGTCGAAAGTGTAAAAATCAAATTTTTGGTATTTTCGTCGTTTTTTGTTTTTTTTTTTTTTTTTTTAATTCTGGAATTTTTTTTACAAAAATCTTATATTTGTTCAACTTTTCCATTTTGCATGATAAAGTCTATTGACCTAAAATTTCGTTAAGATATTTTTACAAACAAAAATTTTATTACTGACAAAATTTTTATAGTTTCTTAAAAAAAATATATAAAAAAAATTTAGCTTAATTGCAAATATTAAAAATATTATTAACTCGACTTTTTAATCTGAATTAGTCATAATAGCAATAGCATACATAGCAAGTTTACTTGCCGTAATTCTGAGTTTGAGAAAGGAGTATTCAATTTCTCTCCTATGAAGTCAGAATTGTGACAAGAAAAATTGCTGTGGCTTTAATATACCTAAAGTTAAGAACAATATGAACTACATTTTTTATCCATCTTTTTTAAAATTTATAGATTTTTTTCAAAGCCACTTAAAATATTTTAAAACCAGAAATAAATCACATTAATTTATTAATTAATTTCATATCCGCTAAACAATGTAAGTAGAGTTTCATACACAGCTGTGTGGCTTTAGGTATGTTAAAGCCATCCCACCAATTTTTAGCTTTAATTTGCCTATTTTATTCCCAGTTATTGACTCTATCCAGAAATTATCAAAACAGTAGATGCATAGTTCTGCTACCCAACATAAAAAATGTTATTTATTTCGGATCTTTGTGGACTTCTGAAATTTTTTTCGAATGCTTTTAAACATTTTCAAAAGAATCAATACTCTTTGGAAATTTGCATATTGAATTTTATGGTTCCTAAGGCCTTAACATGGAAACAATAAAATTTTTACTGTAGATTTTTATCCTTTACAATTTTGGTATAAATATTAGAGCTAATTTAGGTTTATTTAATTCGAAATTAATAAAACTTCTGGACCACTTCTAAAGTTAGGCCGATAATTGCTGAAACTCTTCTTAATTTTAGAGTATTATATTTATGGAAAAGCTTGATAAAATGATATATCATAACCGCATAAAAACATCTAAATATATAGAACTAACTTTGCACCGACTACTTACAAAATATACATATGTATGTATCATCTGGATAGGAATTATTTAATAATTAAAAAAAATCTTTTAAATATTTATGTCTACATATGATATAATCTTTTTAAGGTCATATCGTTTCATTTTTATTAATTTTCAGTTAAATTCTTAAATTTCTCTAAAGATCAATACTTTTTTTTATTAATTACATATTCATGACCAGATTGCAATGTTACACGAATTGATGAAACCCATAATAATCTTTAATAAAAATTTGTTTTAATTTCTAATGTTATAAATACCAAAAACTATTTCTAAATACACTGCTACAGAATACATAAATGTGGTGTAGTGTAAAGAGTGTTTTTTTTTTTTAATTTTCCCAGGAATCATAATTTAAATAAAATTCCTTTTCCTGGTAATCTCACCTTACCTAACTGTTTAACAACTTCCTACTACGACTATTTAGGCTGGTTTAACACCCTCGACAAACATAACTAAATGAAACTAAACAAGAAAAACCCTTAAACGCTACTGTAATATTAAATTAGTTTCAAATATTTTTCCAAGAGTTGAAACAACAATTGAGACATAATCGTTAATGTCAACTGACTCCAAACAAAAATACAAACAAAAACAAAATAAAGAAAAAGGAATAAAACTAACATGATCTAAACGATCGATAAGACACTATTTAATAAAACCAATACACGTGTAAAGATATGACAATGTAAGACTATGCTGGTGATAGATAGATGGTTAGATCAAGAGATAAAATCACACACACATAAATATTGTATATTTGGAGAGAGAATTGTGATATAATCCCTATAGAAACTAAACGTGAATTTAATATCTATTGCAAAACTAAAAACAACAACGAAGAATAAGAAAACGATTGAGTCAACACGCACACACATAAAATACTTTGGTAAGATCATAAATCTGTTACCAAAACTAAAAAAAATCTTAACAGTTTCCATGTAATAATACATTTGGGTAATGAAAGTGAATTTTGTCTTGTGTAGAGAGTGTGTTTGTGTATCTTTTTACAAAATATTAAGAGAAATGTTATGAATTTAGTTTTACCTAAGAATAAAAACAACATAAAATATGATCTCCGCATATCATTTGTAATTTAAGTACAAACAACAGTTAGAATTCATTATCTAGATATTGATATCTTTACTTTACCGACTCAAACCTAAGTTTACACCAAATTTCATAAAATTTTGAGAACAAATATATTAGATGTTCAATGAATTCAAATTAAATTAACTAGTAATCGACAAATTTACTAGCTTATCATTGGATACCAGCATTTTTTTTTATTGCAACAAATGAACTTTAGTAGGAAGGAAGAAATTTATTTTTGTATTCCTAAATATGTTAGCAATGGAATAATTTTTTTTAAGGAGGTATTTAAATGAATACAAGTTACATATATGGGGGTAATCTAAATACATAGTCCTTTCACAATGTATGCAAAGCTAGATGTACACATCTGTCCAAAATAAAAAATGCACCTTGTAGAATTACATTAAAGTGGCGATAATTTTGGAAAATTCTTCAGAAATACTCAGAGTATATTTGTTTGATATGGCAATGTTTATAAAGTTTACTTAGTTATATCTATTAAATAGATGGGAGTAATTCATTAAATCGACTAATGAATTATACAGATTTCATTACCATTACTAACAATTTTGTTCAGGGGCTGTAAATAAAAGTTATTTTAAAACATAAAAACAGTTACAACGAAATATCGTACAACTTATTTATATACACCATTATGATCGTTATGTGCACGACTATCCACTCTTGCTTGGAGTAGTTTCATCTCAAGATCTGCTCCTCGCAGATGTCCTAGACTGAAAATGTTCAAGATTTTACTCCGTTTTAGTGTTCCGAATGTAACTAATGAAATATTCTTACCTTTATATGAAAGAACTTTAGAAAACATGTAATCTGTTGTAACCTTAGTTCCAATAATTGAACAAGTAAATATTCTCAAGGAAATTTAAATCCTAAAATTCAGTTACGGAGAAAAAACATAACTTTTTTCATTTTTCTACAAAATTGTATGCATAACAATAAATCTTTTGTTGCCAAATCATTGCAAATATATTTAGTTACAAATAGAATAATAATATACTTTAGCATTATCCTAATAACGGTACACCATCTCAAACGCAAATACTCCTTCTACAGTGTGGACAAAATATTAATTTTGTTAAAATTTATTAATTTTTTTCGTAAAATTTGTATGAAACTTTCTGTTTTTTAAGTCTCGATAACGATATTAAAAATAAAAAGCTGAAAAAGATGAGAATTATCTACGATCTTCAATTCCGAGATCAAAAGGATCTATGAATTTAGAACCTAAAAATCCCAACATAAGATAAGTACCGAAGTCCAACAATAAAGTGTAATTAATTAAAGCAGCAGTTTACACGATTCAAAAATATCTAACTTAAAAAAAGTTCTTTACGAACAAGTCGTGCATTTTTAATTCAAATATGTAGCTTTAAAAATTCGATAGGAATTTAATTTGCCTCCGGGAATATGAGAAGACAATTGACAATAACTTAATTTATTCGGAATAGCATTCTGGAAAGCTCTATTCCGGAAAAGGCCTCAAATAGTATCCTCATGTAAAAATTGCGTATTATCTTAGCAGGATCAAAATAATAAATTTGGCAACAGAACTTTCGGTTGGGCAAAAAAAAAAAAAAGATTTAGAAATATTTAATACCACCTGTATATTTTATATCAGAGAGGGCTATTATAATTTCAAATTTCCCAGGTAGATATCTCATCATTAGGGAACTTTAGAAAATACTACTTCCTCCAATTGTTATCTTATGTTTCCAAAAGAAATTTATGTTCGTAGTAGATTTTCAACCGGTTTATTAAAATTAAAACTTCCAGACTTGGTAAAATATGTTGACTATGTTCCATTTCCTTAGAACTTTTTTGCACTAAATCTTTTCTAATTCATTTAAAGATCTGTCATTTAATTGAAACTTAAATTATTTAACTACAATGATTGATTTCGGTATTTATGAAACAGTCGCAAACAGTCCTTGCGTTTGAGACGAGTGCCGTTATTCGGATAATGCTGGAAAATATTATTTCTCTATAGATTTGTAACTAAATATATTCGCAGTGATATGGCATTAAAAGTTTTATTGTTATACATACAATTTTGTTATGTAAGACCTGGGTTGGATGCCATGCCCACATTTTAAGCCTACTTCTTTAAAACTTTTAAATGGTACTAAATATTTAATATCACAATATAAGGGGTGGCGAAGCGCTCCGAGTTTAGCTCATATTGAATATTAAATATAAAATTCAGGCACCCTTATCACCCTTATTACGAGTATCGTTGTCGTGACGAAAACCTGCCGCCTTCTTTAATTTCATATTATGATTGTCGTTAACAACAAAAGACGAGAGAAAATCGGTCAAGACGGATCTACTCCATTGTGTATGAGGTAAAAATAACATCTGTAGCCAATAGTACACCAACACGTTTACAAATACATAACTAACATCTGTATGCTTTTATGGCGATTTCTGTGCGATTTCCGGAATAGGGTTTGTATGGAAGCTACAGTAAATTATGGTCCGATTCTCATAAATTTTAGCAATCTTGTTTATACTTAAATAAAACTTATTTGTGTAGAATATTTGATTCACACTATCATTCATGCATAAACGCCTCACGCACGTTAAAGTGATTTTCGGAATAGGTGATTTATATGGGAAATTTATCACATAGAATGAAACTTATACACAACTCCTTTGTATCGAATTTCATTGAAATATTTAAATCAATTATGATAGTTAGATCTTTATTCCAGGAGGAATAGGGATTTATCGATCATGAACCCTCCCGATCATAACCAATTTCATTAGGCTTTGTCCTTGAGTCAAAAAATTATTCGTGCCAAATTTCATCAAAATATCTTTAAAATTACGACCTGTACTTTGTTCATAGTTAAAAAAGTACTCTAAGTGGCGTTTCAAACATCAGCACAAACACATAATAACTCAACCACCTATGATGAGATAGGACATAAATACATGCAAGTAGCATTAAGTTTCATATTTAATTTTTCAGAATTTTCAGCAATTTTGTAATATTTAAAAGCCATAAAATATTAATAAACTTTTGACCGCAATTACGATATGAAATTCTTAGATAAAAACTATTTCCAAAAATTTAGTTGAATTTTGGTATCAACTTTTAAGTGAAATTCTTCATTGATTTTTTGAACATAAATATGTTACTAGAATAATATTTTCATTTAGAATTTATCAATATTGATTTTTCATATGAATAATTTTTTGATAAAAATCATAGAAAATACTACCAAACGAAATACATAAATACAAGTGTGACCACATATTTTGTGTAAAGAAAAAACAAATAAAAATCAGTATTTGAATAAACATTTTTCTAGTTTAATATTCGTATC
Source organism: Phormia regina (assembly GCA_001735545.1). NCBI lineage: Eukaryota > Metazoa > Arthropoda > Insecta > Diptera > Calliphoridae > Phormia > Phormia regina. Next base: position 19,575 of record MINK01173708.1, on the reverse strand, counting down.
AATACAAGGGAATAAAGTTGTCACCTAGTAGATAACACTACAATACAATATTAAGAATTGTATCTGTATATGAGTATATATGTATATATATGTATGTATGTATTTAATATTTATTGTTATTGCTACAACAATTTTTGTTACCTGTGTTCATAATAATTAAACAAGTGCAGGTTTTAAAATCATAAAACAAAAATCGAAATGATTTATTTCAAGGAAGTCATAAGGATTTCATTATTTATGTTCTCTTAGTTGCAATGAATAATTTTCTGAAATATAAATTGTCTTGAGATTATTTAAATGTTTTGTTTTCAACATTTAAGATTGAATATTATGAACTCGTAATAAAGTTTTATTATAATTCATAATTCATTTGTGATGATATTTTTATTATTGTAAAATATTATTTATTGGACAAAAGTCATTTTTCAAAAAATTATTTATTACATTAATGCCACACACATAAATAAATTTTAGATAAATTTGATCAGAATATTGTATTTTAGTTTATATGTAAAATAAAGGATAATCTTTTATGGGCTTCTTAACTTTGGGAGTTTCTTATGTAAATGAAAAATTTTATTCTCTTATTTTTAAAGAGAATATATTAAAAACAAGTAGATGTTTACACTAGGATATTATTAATTTTTGAAATAATATTGTTTTTTAGTTGTGCCAACAAATCGGTAATAATTCTTATTTTATATATAAAAAAAAAAATGAGCCGAAAAATTATATTGAAGCAAAATTAGGAAATCGGACAGTTGCTTTTTAATTTATTTTAAAAGTTGTGTCAACAAAATATGAACAGAAATTTAATTTTTAATTTATTAAACAACTGTAAAAAATTACATTACTTAGCCGTGTTCCAAAATTTGACATTCCGGCTATGAGTATTTCTAAAAAGGATCCTGAATTTTTTATCTACATAAATTTTGAAAAATTTTTAGAAAAACATATTTTTGTAAGTGAATATTTTTTAATTAAATTTTACACTTGGTTTCACAGATTTAGTTTTATTAACAGGAGATCCGTTATTCTCAAAAATGAAAAGCTTTTCCAAAAAGTTTTAGTACATTTTTGTTATATCTGTCCAAGCAAAGAGCGAAGAGCATTAATTTAAGGGGTGAGATCAGAAATCTTAAATTTTTTCGGAAGCAATATTAATTTTTTTTTTTGACAGTAAATAGAAGACCTTGTTAAGACAGAAGATAAGGTTGACATGATATTGGGAAAGCCACGAATATGGAAAACATATTGAGAAGAGCTCCAAACTGCTATGACAATTTAGTGCTTAAAGCCAATGAAAGCTTGAAACAGAAGGGCACGGAATTTAAAATCAAATTTTATACAAAACGATGAGCCACAGATTTCGTGTCAAAATGTTTATGCTGCTAATTCTTGAGGAAATATTGAAAATCAGATGAGGACTCAAAAAACAGACATAATTTCCTAAAAGATCTTGGTAATCCGAACTTTATTCAGTTGCGGCAAAGGAAGCTCTATAAATACCGAAATAATCATAAAAAATTGTTGTTTCTTTTCATTGATATTTTTTACCCAATTTACATTCATAGCACTACCCTGAGAAAGATCTAGAGCGGTAGTGCAAAACAATATCATAGTTTTTGTACCACTGGTCTTAGCTCTTCCAAATTGTCCGGAGCCAAGTCCAGTGGCGAATATATATTGTGAAAAGAGAATTGAAGAGCACAAATAAGGTAGAACACTTTGGCAAACTGTTCTAAAGTAAGTAATATTGAATTGTAATATAACCCAGCAGACCATTAACGACACTTTCATCGAGGATGTCGTCACAAAAATGCATATAGAGGACAAATTTGATTAAAAACCACCTTTCTTCTTACCTTATTTTCGGTAACTGTAATAACAAAATACACTAAATTGTTTTACATATATGGTTCGATGACAACATGAGGGAGTATGTCCTGAGTCATCAATGCCATCAATAACTATCACATAAATTAAAAAACACGGTGAAACATAAATACATAAGAACACAACCATTTCAATGTGTTTTTGAAATAACTCTAAAAGTAAAAGAGATAACCCAAACATGTAAAAGTATTTTTATAGGGAATTATAAGGATTATCTGTATGCAAAATTGTTTTTCAATGAAATCCTACATGAAATTTTGGAGATTTTGGTGGTCCACCTCTCGTCCGGCAGACCCGCTACGAACCTGTCCTTCTATAAATCAAATGCCATACACCTTAGGATTGTCCATGTCAGGTTTTATTCAAATACATCTAGCAGTTTTGAAGTTACAGAATTATTTCCAAAAAATTCAGTTTTGGGACCAATATGTGGACCACGTGAACCGTTTTGAAGATTTAGCTTTTTAAGAATAAAAGTAGCATTGCTGCCTAGTTTACCATTTTTCTTGCTACTATAAGTTATTTCAATAAATGTAGTTTGAAAGCTACGTTCTTTTGATTCTAAATCAATTAGTAAAATCTCAATTTGACTCCATATTTCGGAATTCTGGAGATATTTCGGATTGCAATTAAAAACCTTTTTTTCGGAATATTCTAAATGAATTACCTCTGAATGTAGTCTTATAATCATAGATTGACTGTAAAGTTGTCAATTAATATGTAAAGACAAGTTTAAAACTTACACATAAGTACATACATATGTATATGTATATAAACAAATCTTTAAGTATCTCGCAATTAAACATTCAAATTATAGTCATTGAAAAAAATAAAATTAAAATTCATGGGAAAATTTTCATTAAAATTAAAAAAAGAAAAACTAAAATTTTTATAACTTGTATTCGTACATAAAGTAAAAACAATATTGAATGATTATTAAATTTAAAAATCACTTTTATATGCGGCAAAATGCTTTTGAAGTATCATCAACCACACCAATTATTGCTAACAACATAATTAGTTGTTGACCACAATTTAATGGTTTAGGTATAATATTGTTGTTAATATAATTGAATATACATACATAGAAGGTATGTATGTATTTAAGCTAGTCTTTTTTGGTGTGTCTGTATGTGTGCAATATAATATAGTGTTGATACCAAGTGTTAGAATTAGGCAGAAACCATATTACGAATAAAACTTACGTTATAGCAGGAAGCGTTGGCGGCAAAACTACAAAATACATTCACACAAAGTGAAATTATAAGTGAATGTCTTTGGGTCTGGCTGTCTGCCTTCAAAAGTAGTGATATTTAACTTTTTTTCTTATTTGTGATTGTGGCGCCTCCATAACAATCACTTTATATTGTATAATAATTTGTAGTCGTGTGTATAGGGGAGGCTTAAACGCATATAAAGCAACGATTAAAAAGCGTTGAAAATTTCAAAAACCCAATCGATAGCATATTTAACATATTTCATAAATCAGGGAGGTCTATCTACTAATACTTATATGCTCTTCATTTATACTCTCATCTAAGGGACTGTGACTTATCGTGTAAACAACCCATTATAGTCGTATAAGAAAACCAACAAACCAAAAAGGAATATCCTTTATCTCCTGTTGCATGATTCTGCGAGTTAATTTTGAGGTGAGGGCACAAATATTGTTTAATGACACGCCTGCGGTTTTCTCCTTTTTTGATTTCTCTATAAACGTATGGATTTTTTTTCAACCATCTAGCGAAATTTTAAGACTCCCTCACTTGTAATTATTTGATTTTTATACTTATATATATGTGTTGCGTATGCGTGTGTATGGGTTTTGTGTATATCTTTTTTCCCAGTTTTATTTTATCTTCTTTGAAGGAGGCGTTTTAACAAGTCAGTTTGTTGTTGAATCTTATTCGCATTAAAATGATTTAATGCTTCATTCTTTTATTGTTTTAATTTATCCTGTGAATCTTTTGTATGTCGTCTTCAACCTACAGCCAATACATTTTTAAGGAAATTGTTATACAATGCAAGTGAATGAGTGAGTGAGTGAGTGAGTGCGTAAACGAACGAGTGAGTTGTTTGTTGCAGTCCATTTTTAAATGGCAAACTGTGATAATTGCATGTTAATTGTTGCATTGTTATTGAGTTATTGTTTCAAAAAGTTTCCACTTAATTAAAAAGACTCTCTTCAGATCACTATAATGAACACATATACATTTTGGCTGATAAAAATAGCAGTATTTGTAATAATAAAATTGTTAAAATTTGTAGAAATTTCAGCATTAATCATAATTGTTTACCTCAGTTTAGATAAATTGTATGTATGTAGTTTATCTCAATGTTAGTGCTAGTTTTCTTAACATAACTGTTTTCAATGTTTCTTCATATAAATTAAATTTAATGCTTTATTTTGATTTTATTAAAAGGGTCAGAGTTTATCACAGGACTGCGGTAGGTTGGTGAAAAAAATTAAAAAAAAAAATATAATTAATTCCTTGTTTTTAAAAAAATAAGAAAATTTATGTATTTATGTGGGAAAAATAATACTCCCATTATTTATTTTGATTATACGTAATAATTTCATAATACCACCATTTACATATGAATGACTTATATAAAAAAAAAAATTTTGTTTTCGAAAATAATTTAAACTTTATTAAATAAAGTCACTTTATGATAATTTCGTTATTTTAAAAACATCAGAAATAAACTTGAGAGTTCTTTAGATAGATGTTTTGTTAATTTAAGGCGACATAAAATGCACATAGGGGCTCAAAGTTGATCAACTCGGTAATGTAACTTTTTTAAAAAATAGCCAAAAAATAGTTTATATAAATCGATATCAGAATTTTATCTAGAGAAGATTGGCAACAAATTCCGTCTTTAAGGAATATGCAATCTCAGTATTCACTGATGGTTCTAAGACAGATATTAGCTCAAGCTCGGGTATACTCTCTATTAATTTGACAGTTCAATGTGTCTCAGATTACCCAATTCGTAATCGAGACATCAGGCCGAAGTATATGCCAACAACATGGCAGCAAAGCGAATTAAGAAATATGATTTCTGCGCTTCGAACATTGATAATATATAGACAGCTTTGCAGCGATCAAGGCTCTAAGTTCCCCCATTTTAAAATCATACTGAACTGACGACTGTGTAACCCCCTTAACTAAACTCAGATTCTTTTGGGTGGAGCTGATATGGACCATGCAGGCATACGAGTTAACGAAATAGCGGATGAATACGCAGTAAATTCATCGTCTTTGGACGAGGCACTCACTTGTGAAGACATTCTCACCCCTTTCGTTACTGCATCTAATACACTTGATGAATGGATGCTAGATGAGATGGAAAACGGACCACAATCACCACTTGCAGACTATCATGAACTCTCTGAGAGGATATTTGTAAAACTTGTTTAGATGAGGAAGAAGAAAAATCCGTATAACATAATAAGACAACTCTTCCATGATTTGGATTGTGTCAATGACATGCCACTTTCAAACCTGATTAGGTTTATTAGGTGTACGGGTTAGTCGCAAGATGGATCAACGGAAAGTAAGTTTTTTGTTTATGGAAAGGGGACCCTAATGGCCTCCGAGCAATAGCGGGCAGCCCTTATAACCTAATAGTATATAAATACGTATAAATTTCTACCCTATATATGTAAATGACATGCCATTTTGAAACCTGATTAGGTTTGTTAGGAGTACGTGTTAGTTTCAAGATGGATCAATGGAAAGTAAGATTTATGTTTATGGAAAGGGAGCCTAATGGCCTCCGAGTGCACTCACAATTGCGGGCGGCCCTTATTACCTAACCTAATAGTATATAAATAGCACCTACTTTTAAATTTCTACCCTACATATGTAATATCCCTAGAGGGAAAAAACCTATCACAAAACATGTTACGAGATTGGTCCAAAGTATCAACTTAATATTTGACAACAAATGACATTTTTATAAGTATAAATGACAGTGCAACATTTTATGCAGATCGGTTAATAATTGACAATAGTTTCCATATTAGAACTAATTTCGGGAATCACTCAAAAGATCCTTAATAAACACCTACTTATATTGGAAAAATTTAATATTTTGTGGGTCCTCCTTTTGCATCTATCAC
>MINK01173708.1:0-13477 GCA_001735545.1 Phormia regina | reverse complement strand
GGATTGAATTTTGGTCATTTTGGTAGCAAAAAAGCGGAAATTTTAATGTGAGGTGGGAATCTATCTCATTATGTCAGATTTCAATAGGTATGAAGTTCTTTAAATTTATATTTTAATTTTAAATATCATATTATTTTTCAAAAAAAGCGCTTCAAATTCATTATTAATTGGTAAATTAACAATATATTACTATGCAATATATTTATATAATTCAGAGTTGGAAGTCATTTAACACTTTCCTACTTTAATTTTATATGTTTTTACACTATATATCTTAAGAAATATTTAATAATTATTGGGACAAATTACAAAACAATCATGATTTTAAAGATCGAAAATATTTGAATTGTGGTTTTGTAGTCACTTTAGAAATATATATACTTTTTTCCATCACTCTACTTTTCCACTACTGCCAATTAATATAGTATTAAAAAATTTTGGGCATAGAAAATAAATTATCCGTTCATGTTTTTTATCAGAGTATAAACAAAGAAGGGCACGAATATAATTTGATTCGAAACAAGTGAGAACTTATTTAGTAAATTTTATTTGCAAGAGTATATCAATTTAATAGTCTAGTATATAAAGTATGAAGTTATATCATTTTCCCTTTTTGAAAATGGTAAACACGTTTCGCCTCATAAGTTTTTTCGAAGTTCAATTTTTTACATTTTTGCTGATCTAGTTTATCTTATTAATTTTAATTATTAATTAATTTTTATGAAATATATTGATTGAATATATAAGTGTGAGAAGATGTATTAACAATTCAACAAGAAAAAAAAACGAAATGGTCGACAAATAATTGGCAAGAATTACATGTCTGCCTGTCAAACTGATTTCCAATGTTATTAGATAGTATCGAGAGAAATAGACCATTGATAGGAAACTTAGATCGGGAGAACAAGGTCCACATAGTAATTTCTTGCAAGGCAAGGAAATTCCGAAAAAGAATTCAAAACACATCTGGGTAGAAAAGCACCCTTAATGTGAGTATAAAACATATATACGTCAAAAATAATTCCACACTGGAATTCTGCAAAAATATTTATGTGAAGATGCTCGAGAATATTTTAAGATAAGTTTAGGACGAAAGCTGTCTATTCGTTTAAAGACTACGGTTTACGCAAGATTTATGTGTTAAGGCAAAAGAAGTAAGTTATTTATGTGACTGGGCTTAATATAATGATTCAAAAATAACACAAAGAATGCTTGTAAAGTCGTTTTTCCTTTCGTAAGAGATCACAGTGGTCTACATATTTTGCATCATGTTACCTACCTAATAAAATAAGTTACATAGGTTTTGTACCAAGAGAGGTATTTCTAAATTATCCGAAGCCTAATAACCATGAGAGTTATTGGACTGTGTGAAAAAAAGAATTGAGATGTCCAAAATATCAAAGATTTTAACAAGGAGATGGCACATGTTCACAAAAAACTGGCTGAAACAACTATGGAATTTCAAAATGGAAGAATACCAAAGTATTTTGAAGAATTACATTTATACACAGAAAATATTTCAATTTATTTTTTATACAATTAAATTGTGTTAAAATTAATTATATTATTTATTAATATAATTAATTTTCTAATTGATGAAACTTATATTTTAAATAAATTGCAGCCTTAAAAAATTGTAAAGAACAAATTAGAGATTTGTCTATACAAAATATATACATAAAATGAAATTTACAAAAAAAAAATTAACAATTTTCAGCTCGTTATGTCATATAAGAAGAAACAGTAATAATAACCCAATTATTGTAGTTTATTTAATTATAACTTTTGATGATTGGGCAATTCATTAATAATTATTAATATTACAAATTTCGTAATTGAAGTCGATATTTTACTTTTTTTCTGTGTATATTTATATGATCTAAGGTATTTTATAAATTAACAAAAGATCCAACCGTTTCCTAGTTTTTGAATATGTGTTAAAATTTTCTTACGATCTTTAATATATCAGACAAAATAATTAATTAATATTACAAATTTCGTAATTGAAGTCGATTTTTACTTTTTTTTGTGTATATTTATATGATCTGAAGTATTTTATAAATTAAACATCGTTGTATAACATTTAAACAGTTTTAAACAAAAAGTTCACCCTATCCTTTATCAGTTTTAGGTTTTAATAGAATAAAATATATTACAAATAAATATAAAAAAACTATAAATACAAATAAATTTCCTTTCCAGAACAGAAAAGAAAAGCAAATGCAGTTGGCAAATATTCGATAACTTAACGATTCAATTCCATTTGTATGTATTTGTATCTGTAAAATGTACATATTCATATACATTCTATGTATAGGAAAACTTTGATTCATGATTGAATAAGTGACTGATGTTCTAATACACAGTTGGAAATAATTATAGACCAGGCTATACATTTACTGCATGATCTAATAAGTTTTATTTATTATATTGTGAAAATAATTTAAAAAGAGTCTTCCTTAGCAAAATCCTATATATCTGACATAGAATTTTCAATTGTACTTTTTAATACAAAACGACTGTATAAAAAAAGTAAAATATTTATTTTAAGACTTTTGGACAATTTTCATACAAATGCGGTTTTAGTTTTGCAAATTTTGTGTGTGTATGTGTGTGTGAGTGTAGCCCCAAAACATTGCAGTTGTTGCATAATACAAAATAAAAGTTGGGAATATAATTTCACGCTCGAATAATACCAATCACATCAGAATCAAAATCTATCTATGGTAAAAGGAATTGTTGTTAAAATAAATTGTGGTTTTGTAAAAAGAAAACGGAAAAAAAAACTTCTTAATATCAAAATGACATTTTTTAACTAGAAAATAGATTTAAAGTTTCCCACGACCAAAAAAAAATTTAAATCATATCAAAAGTATGTATTTGTTTGGATTATGACACTTTGAGAAAAATTTGTTTATATAAAAAAAGTAAAACGATTTAAACTTTTTCCCAGATTTTTTTTTTACACTTTACTTGCCACTTGTTGTACTTGTATGTGAATATTTAGAAATAAATTCATTTATGGGTGCTACTTACTAATCCCAGTTATAAATTTCACCTCACATCCAACTATTCATTCATCCGTCCATCCAAGTTGCCAACCAACTAACCAACATACTTACATACATGTCTATTATGATCCATTCAGTCAGTCAGTCCATCAGTAAGTCAGTCATTTATTCATTCATTTAAACTCATTTTTTTTTTTACTTTCAACTATACTTACTGACCATGTTTGAGCATGTATTTACACAACACTTAAGGTGTCATTCATTTAATTTTAATGCTTTTTGATGCTGCAACAAGTTTTACATTGATATTCTCCCAAACCAATATATAATATATACTTAGTTGTATGTTGCATGTAATATAAATACATTTTTTTTTTTATAAATCGGCTTTGTTATGAATATTTTCTTTTTTTTTAGATTCAAGTGATCTTGGTTACACAAACACACGTACATTGAAATATGCATCGTATATCTGTATCTACAATATATACCACACGTACAATAATTTTTTGTATTCTATAAATTTACAGGTGATCATGGGAACTTTTTTTTAAAATTATTTGTTTGTGCTCACTGGTTTTTTTATGTTGGTGATCATGTCTAAATACAAACAAAACAATAAACAGATTTCGGTAAGTTTCTGTGGATTTTCTTTATTTTTTTATTTTTTCTTAAATTTTTTGTTGGTTTTGTTTATTTATATACCTACATTTTTTGTTTTGAAAATAGTTATAGTCGTATGTATTCAAAACAATCGAAATAGTTTTTTATTGTTTTTTGATCTGGTTTTTATGAATTGTTTTCCGTATTAGAATCATTAACGTTCGTAACGTTAAAAATGGTATAAATTCCGTGTGAATATCATAATTTCGTGTGGGCGCTTCTTTTGGCCCTTTTTTTATGAGGCATCATAAATGCATTTGTCATTTTATTAAGAAATCAATTCGGATCAAAAGCATTTGATTTGCTTTAAGAATTCGTCTCAAATGTGCAGATAAGAGTAACGTATGGTACATGGGAAAATAGTTTTTTAGAATTATTCCAGAAAAAATTTTATAACTGGTTCTAAAATCATTAATTCTAGAACTGGTATAATCAGCACCACTACAGATTCTAAAATAACGTAAACAGAACGAGTGATATCGCAGACAATTCTGACTGAATTCTGACACTAATGGAGTAGAACCTTATTGTGTTTCTAAATTCTTTTTAAGGAATTTTTTTAAGAGCTAGTGCCTAAGAACTAATTCTCTATGATTTCTATATCACTGGTTCTCGAATAATTTAATAGAAACGTTAAAAAAAAAAAAATTAAATTTTAAGTGGACAATATGAAATAATCCATTAGAATAAAATATCAAAAAACATGAAACTGTTACCTAACGCTTCTATAGAAATAGTTTTGAATTTAACAATTTTGAACAAAAATCATTGATTAAGCTAGTTCTAGAACCGTTCTATAGAATGAGCTCTGGCTAGTTAACACTTCAATAGAACTAGTTCTGGAGGTGACGCCAAAGTAAAACAAGTACATGCTATTTTCATGAGTTCTGAAACTAGTTGTAGAACTAATAAAATTTTTACTGGGATGTAATATTTAAAATAAAAAACCTTTGATATCATTAGAAACAAATTCTCGGAGTACTATATACCATCTCCGATTTGACAAAATTTGGCAAAACTCTTACTATATCAATAGAAAATTTGAAGCAAAATTGCTACCGTATACTAAAAGAGGTTAAAAAATAGTTGAATAATAAAACGATTGCGATGCTTACTGTAGATTTACTTACAAAATCAAATCAAATTCAACCAATGAAATGAGTTAGAAAAGAAGTTCTATTTTTTTCTAATTCATTTAAATTAATTGAAAATCAATTCAATTCAAATAAATTAGCAACGAATTACAATTAATTCCACAAATTCATTTGAATTGGAAATTAATTGCAATTAATTTTTACCAAACTCATTGGAATTGATTAAAATTTCATTCAATTCTTTTTTTATTGTGAAAAGAATTAATTAAAAATTCGCTAATTCAGTGCACGAATGATTTGCGGCTTAATTTAAAAATGAGTGATTCATCTACAGCTCTAATTGGAATATATCGGAAGCAATGTTACTGTCTTGCGCCTTAAGTCGCCATTTGCCCCTTTTTCAAACACCTGGCCATTTTTTCGCCCCTTTTTTAAATTGCGACTTTTTAGGACTATATGCTAAATGACAATAAACTAAGATGTGTTGATCAGTCTTGATCAGTCTGTAATATAATTTTATAAAGAATTAAATTAAAATATTTTATATATATTTATAAATACTTACGAATATAATCCTCCTGGTTTTTGAATTCACATTATTTGATGCTTATAATAATATGCTCCGCGTCTTTATTGCTCTATCTACATGTTTTAGTTTATTTTATTTCCCATTAGAAAGCATTTATTTTAAGGTAATTTAATGAAACATTTCATTGATTAAATAACTTTTTCATTGGGTAATGTTTCTTCTTAATTAAAACAATATATTAGTACATTACATAAACCAATTCAATGTACTTATACATTAAATCAATTAAGTTATTAACTTATCTTATTAATAAATAACTCTAAGTACTGGTTTCAGTGTAATGTTCATAGTAGTGTTAATTTTTTCATTGAATTTTAATGAATATTTTCATTGGAACTATGAATTTGTACATTAACGTAATAAATTCTTGAAAAAATTAATAAATTTCATTTAATGTACCGCATTCATTAAAAATACTCTTTTTCAGTGTAAGTTGTTATCATTGCCAAGTTCTTACTTCGTATTTTTTTAAGTCAAGTACATCCCCTATTGAAATTGGTGATAATTAGTTCATTATTTCATTTAGCTATATTCTCACGGAGTAGGGGTTTTAGCGACTATAAACGACTTTTATGTTGCGATATCTTAATAAATTTCACTACAAGTAGGTTCTAAATAAATGTTAAATTATTATAAGTTCTCGTTGATCATAGAGCCTCAATAAAATGTTTGAATGGCCCTATATTTTATACTAATGCCTTCATTTCTACCCAAATCTTTTTAATGATAGTAACTTCGGCCACAATGTGTCTTCTCCATGTTCCATTGCGGGTTGAAGTTTATGACAATTAGTAAGTCTGCTTTCTAAGGGTGTGGCTGATCCAATGCCATTTCGTTTCCTCATTTCAATTGAGAGGATTTGTTGGTTTGTTTTTGCTCAGAGTGTATGATTAGATATAGTACTCGACCAGAATACATGTAAGAAAATTCCAAGACAGCGGTTGTCAAATACTTTTACAAATAACACCATAATTGATCATAGCTGCCATATAAATCCCATTTCCGAAAATCACTTTGTCCGATAGAAATGTCAGTATCAAGTAAATATTCGACACAAATAAGTTTTATATAATTAAAAACTACGGTGCCAATTTTTATGAAAATTCATCCATATATTATCATAGTTCTAATATAAGGTCCACTTCCGTGAATCATTGCAGTAATACAGAACTAATACTTAAGCATTGGAATACAAATCATCATGGAAAGGTTTTTACTTCTAAGGCCCCCAGAAAATATGAATAATTGACATCACTGTATAAATACTTTTTAGTTGCATTCCACTTATTGTTAGACAATGATATCTAATAATTTCCTAAAGCTCTATGGGAACAAACTTAAAAGTTTTATTACAAATCCATTTATTTTCGTGTGGCTTTTTCGTTTTCATTTGTATAAATTGCTCTCATAAATAATAATAAAAAAACCGAACAACAGAAGCTGTGGTCGTTTATTTGTTAGTTTTGGTTAAATATTATGACATTTATGAACATTTAAAAACACATGAAATTCCAAACAAATGGAAATGTCAAAAGAAATTTAACAAATTTGTTTAAGATAGAAAGTTTATAGGTAATTTTCTCTTTAATTTTTAACAATATAAAATTATGAATTATTTATAAATCATATTTAATATTTTACAATTTATTCTTTTGTTTCAACAAAAAAGATTTAAGGTTTTTTTTTTGTGTTTCTTTTGGAAAAAACATATTGAAAATATGCTAATATGTGCAGCACAAATTTCTTAATAAAACCTTAACTGACCTTTTGAGGAAAATTCTAAAATTTCTTTTGAGTTCTGTAATTTTTAAAATTTTGTTTCTCATGAATTTGCTACTGTTGGTTCTTAATATTTGATTGTGTGTTAATCCTTTAATCACAACTACCCAGAAGAAAATTATTCTTTGTGAAATATTCATGGCAAAATATTAATTTGCAATATCCTTGTTGCACTATAATCCTGTGAAAGAATTCTTTATAGATACATGTGTATGTATGAGTGTGTTTTTTTTAAAAAAAAAGGAAAGTAGATTTGTATGCATCTTTGGAACTTTGTCTTTTATAGTTGTTTTTGTCCAAATGTCCAGTTACAATGTTGCATTTGTCTATACAAAAACAAATGAAATAATTAAAAAAAAACCCTTTTTAAAGAAAACAATTCATTCAAATATTCTCTTCTTATCCTCATCTCATCTTCTAAATGATCGTAATCCATTAATGCTTTATAATCCTTTTGTTTGAATGAAAACAATGCTCCCAGATAAATAGAAATGTTGGTAAATGGATCTTAAATTCGTGTCATAATTTCACTTTTCTATTAAAAAAAAAATCATATTTTGGTTAAAATATAATTTGAACAACCAAGTGTTAATAACTCTTTCAATAGTTTTTACTTTTACCAAAATTTATTGTTTGTTGAGATTTGTATTTTTGTCTTTAAGGCGGATATCGTTTTCTATTTCCTCGAATACAATTGCTATTGTAGCACATTTTAATTATATGTTTTTTTTTAATAATTATTCTTTAAAGCAAAAGATTATTAACGATTTTTGTTAAAGATATCAATTATATGGTTTAATTTAATCATCACTATGAACACTAGCGGAAATTCGCTTAAGTGAACAATTTTATGGAAGAATTAAAAAAAGTATTTGTATCAATAGAAGTATTTTTATATACACGCAGAGAAAAAATATGATCAATGTGACCATAAAATAAGATCATAATATGGTTCAGGTGATCATAAACTCTCATTGTTATATATGATTACACTTAAACTTTTTTGTATTTGTACGTAATCATTATTCTGATTCCAATTAAGCATTTTTTAATCTTTTAATGATTCAGTTTAATAGTAATTATAATTGTTTTTATTACATATCTTAAGATTTTACAATGTTTCTATCATTTAATAATTCTATTTTATCATATATACCCAGCAAAAACTTGGTAATGGCATGTAGTTACGAATGTAGTTACTTTTCAATGATAAAAACATACTGTTTGCATTACATAAATGTAGATTAGTTACTAATTACTTTTAATCTAATATTTAATCAATTAATTAAGATCAGATTTTGGAAATATTTTCTTTATTAATCTTTACATTAAAATTATAAAAATGAAAGGGTCGGTAAAAAATGAACGAAATTATTTACAATCATTTCGACAATTCAGTTTTAAATTATAATCTTTAATTTAAGTACATCAGTTATTTTTTTTAATTTTCTCATATTTTAGTACTTATTTGTAACCGATAATGTAATTAGTTACTATTCGTTTGGCTAATAGTGACTTCTGCAATACTTTAAAATTAATAAGCTATTGAATAGCTTCAAAGTAATTAATTCTTCAATAGATATCTAAGTAATGATTTTCTGAAATGCCTACCAGTAGTAATATAGTGACAAGTTCCCTCTAACGACATCACCGTGTTAAAATAATGAGTTATTCATCTAATGTGTAAGTAGTGAAGAGATATTATATTAGCTTCTTAAGTCATTACATGGCAAGCAAAGTTTTTGCTGTATATATAAACTAATGTTTTCATTTATTATATATATAAATCCCATTTCATCATATATATGATTCCATTTTTATCATGTTTTCATATTTAGTCAACCATATTAAAATTTTGATTGTAGGTAACCATTAAATGATCAAACTGATGCTACCATTAAAACGGTATTATTCAAATCAGTGGTAAAAGGCTACAAAAACATTTAATAGATATGATGATCATGCTGTAACCATACTGATTAAAGGACATATGAATTGACTCTCAATGTAAGCTATTGGATGAAATGCTTCCAAGTGGACCACACCTTGCTCATTGTAAGGAGCATATTGCAGCTGAAAACGAAAAGTGAGGGTTCAGATCATTATCAATCTATTGGATGCCGTGAACAGAACCTTGCCTTTTCTCTGAAATATAAGTTTGTTATAATTTGGCTTATTTATTTAATTTACGAATAATATAAAAAAAAACTTCAGGAATGTACAGCCCAACCACAGAGGAAATATAAAATTCCATTTTTGTTAAAGACAATTTTGTTTGAAATTGGATGTTCGGTATTTCCATACCATAAGAAATATTTAAAAATCTATCTTATAAACTTTTAAAAATTAAATCATTGAAACATTTTAAAATTAAAAAAAAAATACTTTGTTATAAGAAATTTAATAATATAGTCAAAACTAGTAATGTGGCAAATTCTCTGGGCTAGTGACCAGTTCAAATTCCAGAACTCTTATTAGGGGTGGCTATTTAGCACCTCATCACATGTTTAGCACATTTTGATTATAAAATTTTTTTTCGAGTTTTGAAAAAATTTAAGAGATAATTAAGACGAGAGAAGAAGGTATAGTCGGTCAAGACCGATCATACCATTGCCTCTGTGTACCAAAATTCGAGAAGGAGCCAAGTATGGACCTATACTTGCATTAAGTGGAAAATAAAAACATAATATTGCAGAATATTACGTCTAATACTAAGATTCACATGTATTTATGCACTTTTTGGTGATTCCCCAAATTGGGTCTTATATGGGAGCTATGGACAATTATAGACTGATCTTCATGATCAGGGGTCACTTGTACTTATATAAATGTTATATGTGTCGAATATTAAATTAATATCAACATTTTTATGGGATTTATGCACGTTAATTTCGAAAGAGTGGTTCATATGGGAGCTATGGTAAATTATGGACCGATCTTGATGAAATATGGCATGGACAGCCAGCCAGCCGTCCAGCCAACGAGACGGACGGACATCGTTAAATCGACTAAAAAGTGATTCTAAGTCGAACAGTATATTGAAAGGTGGGTGTAGGAAAATTTTTTCTCTTCGTTACAATATAAATATTTAGTTTTAAGCTCAATCTCCTTGAATCTTATGTATAGAAGTAATAATTTGAAAAAACTTGTCTTCAACTTTTTTTGGTTATATTTTTATATAACTTTTTGAGAGATTCAATCGAATAAAAATCCCGTTTATAAAGCATGATTTTTGTTCGAGATGAGCCGCTTACAAGCAATAGAATACGAAATTTTTACGTCCCCCGAGAACGATTATAAGGCAAGGTGTATTTCGTGCACCGTGGGTCATCACACGAAAAAATCGTAATATTCAGCAACTCAAAAGAAATACAAACATTTAAAATAATATTCATGGTCTCTATTAAAATTTAAAGTTAATTTTTTTTAAGTAAAATTTTGATAATGATATTGGAAAAAATCGTAATTTTTGAGGTGTTTTGATAATGATCCAGCTCACGTAAATTTAAACATTGAGATGTAATATTTTGGGAATGATATAAGAACATACTAGTGTTCATTTCTAGAGGAGTAGATTTGCAACTTTTTTTAGTAAGGAACATGGGTTTGTTGCAATGATTATTAGGGATACAAAATTATCAAACCAACATCTTAGCTTTGATTAATAACTAATCACTTACTAAGACATATAATCATAATATATGAAATGATCGGACCATTATTTCATTCTTACAAATAACTCTCGAAAAAAAAGGTTTAACGACTATAAATGCCTTATTTACAGCGATATTAAAAAAATAAAAATCAGTACTAGTAGCTTACATATAATTACAAAACCTTGTGGACCCCACTTCTGAAAATTTATTCCATACAATTATCAAATAAATATTTGATACAGAAAACTTTTCATTAGCAAAATAAGTTGTTATATTAACTAATAATTTAAATATTTTGATAACAATTCCTAAATAATTAAATAAATATATAATGATCAATTCTAATACAACCTAAAAAAAAGTTACTTAAATAAGATGTTCAAGATTTTATATTTACGACTTTTCGTGGTTTTGTTTTGATTCTTCGGCAGCATAAATAATTAAATTAAATAAATTATGTAAATTGAATTATCCACGCATCTTTTGTATTTCTATTTGTTTATTAATCTGCTGTCAAAGATCCATAAAGAAACCCCATGACAGCATAGACATTTTTTTTAACATTCCAAATGATATCATTTTCCCAATATTTATGAGGGTCATTAAATTAAAACAACGGAAAAACGAAAGAGAAGAGACTACAACAAAAAATTGAGTCAACATGAACATCTACATATTCTATACTCTCCACCACAGCGTTGCCACGACATTGTATAAATATGTCCACTAACTAAAGTATGGATGCTGCAGTTTTGGACAATGGACACACACATGCACAACGATATAATAAAAAACCCTAAAATGTATGCTGTAAAGCATTATTTTATGTTCACAAAAGACCACGAACAAACATGTTTAGACTAGAATTCATTTAATGTCTTTATTTACGAGTATATTTTGGTGCAAGAAGAACACACACATCTTCATTTGCACCACAAAGAATTGTATAATAAAATAGATTTTGGCCTAGAGTTGTGTTATGGTCAATAAGAATGCATACATTACTAAATAGTTAAGACTTTAGTATTTAAGTTCAACTTGGAAGAGACTGAGGTGGGGATTAAAATAAAAATCAACAAATAAATGATGACATTTAACAAATGACATAAAAGTGGTTTAACAGCGGCATAAACAATACCAGCACGCAATTGTATATTCGGAACATTAGCAGCTGAAGGAACATTTAAGTTTATCGTACTATTGGAAACATTAAAACAAAATTAAAAACTTAAATTCCATAGTAAGGCAACAGTTTAAAATATTTAACTATATAATGGTAAAAAAAGGACATTACAAATTAATTGCTTTAAACATATTATGATTATAGTTTCATAACAATAATATAAGTATGTGATTAAATCACGTACATTATTTTAAATCAATCACTGAATATTTTAATTAACTCCCATAGTTTTGCACTAGATGCTGTTAATAGTACTTTTTTCTAGACGGTCGTTTTCTATAACTCTGTCACTTGAATATAATACCATAAGGCTTGAATTTAGTAGTTTTTCTTTCAATACAAAATTTTTTATTTTTGCTGTTATCAAATAAATAAATTTTAACGCATTTTTTAAGTTTAAAAGCAGTCGGACCATTTTTTTTTTTTTTCAAAAAATTGCTTTTTTTGCGACTTTTTATTTTGAAGTTCACTTTTTTTGATACTTTATATAAAATTCCAAATGCTAATGTTGATAAACAGTGGTCCAAATTTATTTTTGGGAATAAATTCTGTAACTTGTGAGACAAAGTAAAATGGTTTATTGGAGGAGATAAAGCCTGTAGCGGGTCACGTGGTTAGAGTATAAACTCCCCAAGATTGGACGCTCGATCGTATTATATTTTAACAATTTCCCAAAAAATCCATTTATGACTTGAATGTAAGAAAAATTTAGATAGACCTTGAAAACCTTTTCAAGAAACAAACTTACATGTAAATGTTTAGTATAGTTTAAGAGATATCTTTGTCCCCGTTTTTTGGAGGCTCTAAGGTTTTAAGAAAAAATAATTATTTTTTTTTTTTTAATTTCTAAAAAATATTACTGCAAGAATAATTTAAATATATCTATCCGATAAAAGCTATATTGATTTAATTTGAAAAATTAATTTTTTTTGGGTTATTCTCTTTTTTGTAACGTGGTTTTGTCGTCGCTGAGGTAACTTAGACGCCTCCGGGGTCTACTTACGGATCCACAAACCTAAAATAATAAGACTGTTGCTTTACACTTTCTGGGGATTAAAATTATTTAATCCTTATTTAGTAATTATTTAACTTTAAATACAAAATATTCAATACAAGAGAATAAATACGGTACTGATGACTCGGATTCTATCGGCTTTAGTAACTTGTTCTTCAACTAGGATTATTATAGTTCTTCGGCTAACAAAAGATTCGGTTATTCGGCTTAGCTATGGGGCGTAAGAGTTGTCATTTTAGCATTTTTTTTTTCTAGATTTAGCAGAATGGATTTTGAAATTGAATATTTATTTTGAAAAATTCTGCTAAATGCTTTTTAGAATAATCGATTTTAAAAAACTATGTTTATGTTGAATTTATAAATTCACTAATACTAAGAAATAAATATGTTTTTTAATCTGACAATATATTAGCTTTTTTCTGGCTTTATTTTTGGGACATTTAGCCTTTTCTGACCTTTTTTAAAGTCCAATTTAGCTTTTTTTTCT
>MINK01173706.1:288-12460 GCA_001735545.1 Phormia regina | reverse complement strand
AAAAAAAAAAAAAAAAAAAAAAAAAAAAAAAAATACACTATCGCAGGGCAATATGTAATTTATAATTTTGCACAGAATGGATATAAAGCTTAATTATTTTCGCGTGGATGTGAGGAAATTTTCTTAAATATTTAATAACGCACATAATAATTTAAAAATCTGATTAGTAATAAAATTGATAAATAAAGTAATGGTATTTTATTTATTCTTTTATTAGATGTGTATGCTAGCTCTGATGTTGGACCTACTGAATCCGAATGTCGTCCTTACATAGAAAAGGCCATTAACGAATTAAAAACAGGTGAAGAAAAAGGTAATTATTGTTATTAATTATATTATACTATATATGCATATATTCATACATTAATAAATATAGTTTGATTCATACTAATATATTCTAATGTACATATAAAACTGTATATAATAAGTGTAGAGTTCAATGTAAATTTTATATTTTAATATTTTTTCATAAAAATATAATAATAATATACATATACTTGGCAAACATTCAAATATTTACTCAATATTATTTTTGTTCAATGCTAATGATTATATTAAAAAAATGTACTTATAAAAGGTGTTTGTTTTTTAATTTATTTATTTATTTATTTTTATTTTTTTTGCTTTTTAATGTCAAATATGTTGAGTTTAGCATAATATGATGCTAATACCATTCTACTATTGTTAAGCTAAAGAATATTTTTGACAGGCGCCATTTTGTATCAATGAATATATATATTTGATGGGCCTTTTATATTGCCAGCTTTGATTGACATCTAGTTTAATTAAAGATACTAATTGATTTTTAATCTATTTTTTTTTCAATTCGTAGAAGAATTAGTTCCTAGTCCAGATACGACTTCCGGTGAAGAAAAAACGACTAAAGAATCCGATAAACATGAAAATGACGATGACGGAGCATCCGGTGAAATGCTGGGAGATCAACCTGTTCATGATGAAAAAGAAACTGTTGAAATTACTGATGTAGATTCTACGGAGGAGCCAACTGCTGAGCACAAGGAAATCGATTTGGATGGTGACGGCATCCCTAATGAAAAAGACAGTGACATTGATGGTGATGTCATACCCAATGAAGAAGATGATGACATGGATGGCGACGGTGTTCCAAACACCCAAGACGATGATATTGATGGCGATGTAATTCCAAATGAAAAGGATCTTGATATCGATGGCGATGGAGTTTTAAATATTCATGACACCGATTTGGATGGTGATGGTGTACCAAACTCTGTTGATGCTGATTTAGATGGTGATGGTGTACCCAATATTATTGATGGCGACATCGATGGTGATGGACTCCATAATGTCAGCGATAATGATTTAGACGGCGATGGTATTCCCAATGATGAAGATGATGATATGGACGGTGATGGTATACCCAATGATCAGGATGATGACATGGATGGCGATGGCATTCCCAATGACCAAGACGATGATATTGATGGTGATGGTATTCCAAATAGCGAAGATGATGACATTGATGGCGATGGTATTCCTAATCATGAAGATGATGATATGGATGGTGATGGTATTCCCAATGTTGACGATAATGATATGGACGGTGATGGCATTCCCAATTCAGAAGATGATGATATGGATGGTGATGGTATTCCCAATATTGAAGATGACGACATTGATGGTGATGGCATTCCTAATAATCAGGATAACGACATTGATGGTGATGGTATTCCTAACGATGAAGATAATGACATTGATGGAGATGGTATACCTAATGATCAAGATAATGATATCGATGGAGATGGCATTCCTAATAATGAAGATGATGATATTGATGGCGATGGCATTCCTAATGATAAGGACCATGATGTTGATGGTGATGGAATGCCCAATGAAGATGAACCCAAAAGTTTAGATGTCGATAAGGATGGCATTACAAATGATGACGACAGTGACATTGACGGTGATGTTTTACCAAACGAAGTTGACTCAGATATGGATGGTGATGGAGTACCCAATACTCTTGATAAAGATATTGATGGTGATGGTATTCCAAATGCGCACGATGATGATGAACATGAAGCAGCCGATATTCAACCTGGTGCAGTGCCCGTCGAAGAAGAAGATGTTTCAAAACGTTCAAAACGTTCTGTAGAAGCAGTTGCTGATATGGACAATGATGGCATTCCCGATGACGAGGATACTGATAAGGATGGTGATGGAATTCCCAATGAAAAAGATGATGATATTGATGGTGATGGCATACCAAATCATGAAGATAGTGACATTGATGGTGACGGTATTCCTAATGAACATGATGCTGATCGCGACGGTGATGGTTTGTTAAATGAACATGATGACAGCGATGGCGAGTCCGATGATAAAAAGGCGAAAGCTGAAGACGATGATGATATTAAACCTGAAGATGAATTGTTATGGGTAAGATTAATTTAGTTTTCATTTAATTCTTGCAAAATTATAGTGTTTTTTAATGTGAAAAACAATAAGTAATTTTCTTAGAGAATTTCTCAACATTTCGGAAGCTTTTATTTTCAATGGTTTTATTTTTAAAATAACAAAAACTAAGCGTAGTAAGGATAAAACGCTTTTTTGTATAATTAAACCATTAACTTTGAGAATGCTTCAGACATATTATATGAATCCTTGAAATCGCTTTTATTCTCAGCTACAAGTCTTTAAGTTACAATTGTGTTCTTCTTCGTCGGTTAATCTGTATCTCATAGTTTAAAGTTTCTCCTTAAACAGGAAATCAGTATTTTTGAAAAACAAAATTCAAATGCATAAAAACAAATGATGGAATAAAATTCTAAATAATCTGTCCGCTTGAATATTAATATGCTCTCGGTTTTACTAAATATTTTTAAAACAAAAAATATAATAATAGTATTTGATTAGAACCTTGATAGTGAGAAACAATTTTAGAAAATCCAAAGTTCTCTAAACTACCATATAATTTTCAGTAAAACGAATTTTATTTACACTCTATGTAATGACTTACATATTTATAAAAAAAGTCCTCAGATATTTTATCTGAAAAAAAAAGAAAACCAAAAGTGCACTTTCGATAATATTGCTTTATTAGGCCTTACCAAAGCATATCGATCTAGATGGCGACGGCATTCCAAATGAAGATGACGAAGACATCGATGGTGATGCTAAGCCTAATGAACAAGATGACGATATGGATGGGGATGGAATATTAAACATTCATGATGACGATATCGATGGAGATGTTATACCAAATGAAAAAGATCCTGACATCGATGGAGATGGTGTATTAAACATTCATGATACAGATTTGGATGGCGATGGTGTTGCCAATATCGTGGATGATGATATTGACGGAGACGGTGTCAAAAATATTCACGACACAGACATTGATGGTGACGGTGTGCACAATATTCATGATGATGATTTAGACGGAGATGGCATTCATAATGAAAAAGATGATGACATTGATGGTGATGGAATACCAAATCATAAGGACACAGATATAGATAGTGATGGTATATCGAATCATGAAGATAATGATATAGACGGTGATGGTATTCCCAATGAAAATGATCATGATCATCATAAATCTGAGGTATTTTATACTAGAAAGTGATTAGATATTTTCAGAAATTTCAGAAAATTGTTTTAAAACGTAATGAATCTGGAAAATCTGAAACCTTTTTAGTTTAAAAACACTCATAACCTGTCATATTTGAAATAGCAATATTAAAATTCATATGATATAACTATATTAGGCTCCATCAAAAGTTGTTGACGTAGATGGTGATGGCATCCCAAATGAAGAGGATGATGATATTGATGGTGATGCTAAACCTAACGAACAAGACGAAGATATGGATGGTGATGGTATTTTAAATATAAATGATGACGACATGGACGGTGATGTAATACCAAATGAACAAGATTCAGATATGGATGGTGATGGCATTTTGAATATACATGATTCCGATATAGATGGCGATGGAATCGCCAATATCATTGATGATGATATAGATGGTGATGGCGTAAAAAACATACATGATAACGACATCGATGGTGATGGGGTCCACAATATTCATGATGAAGATTTGGATGGTGATGGTATTCCAAATGAGCACGATGAAGACATTGATGGCGATGGCATTCCCAACCACAAAGATAATGATATAGATGGAGATGGAATTTCAAATCACGAAGATCATGATGTTGATGGTGATGGAATTCCTAATGATAAAGATCATAATGAACCGAAATCGAAGGTATTTTAATCAGAAAAATTCCTCAGACTCTTAGGATTTTTCAGTAATTCTAAATACAAAATGTTGTATATTTGAGAAAAAAACTACAGAATCTGAGGTACTTTCTGTTTAAAAGTTTTTATGTTTCCATAATATTCCTTTACTAGAAAATGCCTAAAAAGATCGATTTAGATGGCGATGGTATTCCAAATGAAGATGATGATGATATAGATGGCGATATTATCCCAAACGAACAGGATGAGGACATGGATGGTGATGGCATTTTAAATGTTCATGATGATGACATAGACGGAGATGTAATACCAAATGAAAAGGATTCAGATATGGATGGAGATGGTGTTTTAAATATTTACGATAGTGATTTGGATGGCGATGGAGTGGCAAATATTATAGATGATGATATAGATGGAGATGGAGTTAAAAATGTTCATGACTCTGACATCGATGGCGATGGTGTTCATAACGTGAATGATACTGATTTGGATGGTGATGGTATTTCAAATGAACATGACGAAGACATTGATGGAGATGGAGTGCCTAATAGAAAAGATATCGATATAGATAGTGATGGTATTTCCAATATAAAAGATCATGATGTAGACGGTGATGGTATTCCCAATGACAGAGATGATGATAAGCACAAGGTGGAGGTATTTTATTCAGAAAAATTCCTCAGAATCTTGGGATTTTCTATATCAAAAAGGTATGCAAACCGTAAGTTCGTTATAATGTCATATAGACTTATCTGTAGAAAATCCTTTGAGTCTGGGGAATTTTCTGTTTAAAAACTCTTTAGTATTTGGATAAAAATGGTTGATAGTTGTCCTAACGTTACTTTATTAGGCCTTGCCTAAGGAAATCGATTTGGATGGGGATGGCATACCCAATGAACGTGATGCCGATATTGATGGCGATGTGATTCCTAATGATCAGGATGATGATATCGATGGTGATGGTATTCTCAATATTCACGATGATGATATTGATGGTGATGTGATTCCGAATGAACATGATTCGGACATGGATGGTGATGGAGTTCTAAATATCGATGACACTGATTTAGATGGCGATGGTATTGCAAATGTTATCGACGATGATATTGATGGTGATGGCGTTAAAAATATACATGATTCTGATATTGATGGTGACGGTGTACATAATGTTCATGATAACGATTTTGATGGCGATGGCATTCCAAATGATCATGATGATGATATCGATGGTGATGGTACGCCGAACACTAAGGATGACGATATTGATGGTGACGGCATTTCCAATGTTGAAGATAATGATATTGACGGCGATGGTATTCCTAATCATAGAGAGGCTATTAGGTCCAAACGGGAGGTATTTTATTTGGGAAAAGTCCCCAGAATCTTTGGAATTTCTTTTTGAAACCACGTTTCGAGACACGTATATATGTATGTATGTTGGAGAAATGTAATGCTCTTTAAGAAGATGCCGTTTATTTTCTTGACGAAATCTCAAAGAATCGGGGGTCTTTTCCATAAAAGAGAAAATATTCTGACGGTTGTTAATTTGTTGGGTAAAAATAGTTCATATTTCCATAATATTAATTTAATAGGCTTTGCCTAAGATAATTGATTTGGACGGTGATGGCATACCCAACGAACAAGACGAAGATATTGATGGCGATAAGAAACTAAATGAACAAGACGAAGATATTGATGGTGACGGTATTCTTAATATAAACGACGATGATATTGATGGTGATATCATACCAAACGAAGAAGATCCTGATATGGATGGCGATGGTATTTTAAATGTTCATGATTCCGATTTAGATGGTGACGGTGTGGCTAATATACATGATGATGATTTGGATGGTGATGGTATAAAAAATATACACGATCCTGATATTGATGGTGATGGTGTGCATAACGTCAAAGATAGTGATTTAGATGGTGATGGTATTCACAATGATCAAGATGCTGATATCGATGGTGATGGAATTCCAAATGCTAAAGATAACGATATTGATAGCGATAGCATTTCAAATCATGAAGATGATGATATCGATGGTGATGGTATTCCTAATCATCAAGATAATATTAAACATGTATCCGAGGTACTTTATTCATGAAAGGTCCTTAAAATCTTTGGGTTTTCTTAAATCAATAATTTGCGTAGTTTGTAGTCTTCTCTATAAAAAAAGATATCAATATAGAAGTTCTTTTTTTATAGCAAATAGACTTTCGTGTAGAAAAACAAAGAATCTAGGGTCTTTTCGGCTTAAACAATTTTCTCTTGTTTCGTATGTTTTGGATATAGAGAGTTCATGCTTTCATGTTTTATATCAGGCACCGCCTAAGCACATTGATCTCGATGGAGATGGTATTCCAAATGAACAGGACGAGGATATCGACGGTGATGTTATACCAAATGAACAAGATGAAGATATGGATGGTGATGGTATTTTAAATATTCACGATGATGATATTGATGGAGATGTAATACCAAATGAAAAAGATGTCGATATGGACGGTGATGGTGTTTTGAATATTCATGACAGTGACTTAGACGGTGATGGCATTGCGAATGTTATAGATGATGATATTGATGGTGACGGTGTAAAGAATGTCCATGATACTGATATTGATGGCGATGGCGTTCACAATGTGCACGATAACGATTTAGACGGCGATGGCATTCCAAATCATCTTGACGATGATATTGACGGTGATGGCATTCCAAATCATAAAGATAATGACATTGACGGTGATGGCACTGCCAATCATGAAGACGATGATGTCGATGGTGATGGTATTCTTAATCACGAAGATGACGAATCTGAGGTAGTTTATAATTCAAATATTCTCTTATCTTTTTATATTGGATTTTCTATGAAGAAAACAGTGAACATTTTCTGTCGACAATGAAACTCCAATATGAAATCGTATGGGAATTTTCGATTAATAATCTCAAGATTCGTTAGAAATAATGTTATGATAGTTGGAACTTACACATAATTTCATAATGTTACTTTAATAGGCAGTGCCAAGACGGGTTGATGTAGATGGAGATGGTATTCCAAATGAAGAAGATGACGATATTGATGGCGATGTAATAGTGAACGAAAAAGATGAAGATATGGATGGTGATGGTATCTTAAATATACACGATAAGGATATGGATGGTGATGTAATTCCAAATGAAAGAGATCCAGATATGGATGGTGATGGAATATTAAATATACATGATTCGGATCTGGATGGCGATGGAGTACCAAATGTTGATGATCACGACATTGATGGTGATGGAGTGCCAAACACAGAGGACCATGATATTGATGGTGATGGAATCCATAATATTCATGATAATGATTTAGATGGTGATGGTATTCCAAATGACAAAGATGATGATATTGATGGAGATGGTATTCCTAATTCAAAAGATAAAGACATTGATGGTGACGGTATTCCTAACGATAAAGATCATGATATAGATGGTGATGGCATATCAAATCTAGTCGACAACGATATGGATGGTGATGGCATTCCAAATCACCAAGATGATGATAAACACGAGTCGGAGGTATTTTAATCAGGAAAAGTCCTCAGTAACTTTGGTCTGCAATTTTCGGACCAATTTCATTTTATTTATAAAAATTAATATTATTTGTGCAGAAAAAAAGAACACAAAGAATCTGAGGCCTTTTCTGTTTAAAAAAAAGCTCACGATTCGAAATGTTTTCGGTAAAAATAGTTGATATTTTGATAATGTTACTTTGTTAGGGCTTACCACAACATGTCGATCTAGATGGCGATGGCATTCCAAATGAGCAGGACAGTGACATCGATGGTGATGTCATTCCGAATGAAGACGATGAAGACATGGATGGCGATGGTATTTTAAACATTCATGATGATGATATTGATGGCGATGTTATACCAAATGAAAATGATCCGGATATGGATGGTGATGGTGTATTAAATATACACGATACCGATTTAGATGGAGATGGTGTTGCCAATATTATCGATGATGATTTAGATGGCGATGGTGTTCCTAATATTATTGATCATGATATTGATGGTGATGGTGTGCATAATATAAATGATAGTGATTTGGATGGCGATGGTGTATTAAATATTGATGATGCCGATTTAGACGGCGATGGTGTACCAAATGTTGTCGATACAGATCTTGATGGTGATGGAGTATTGAATGTTGCCGATGCTGATTTAGATGGTGACGGTTTACTCAATGTAGCTGATACCGATATCGATGGTGATGGCGTTCATAATGTCAATGATAATGATTTAGATGGCGATGGTATTCCCAATGAACAAGATGATGATATCGATGGCGACGGCACATCCAATGCGGAAGATGATGATATCGATGGCGATGGTATACCAAATGCTGAAGATGACCTCATCAATATCTATGAATTCGAGGTATTTTCTTCTGGAAAAGCCCCTCCTTTATTAATCTGTTGGAAATTATTTAGAATATTCTTTCACATTATTCTCTCATAATCCGTTGATTTTTTATTTATTTATTTTTTTTTACCAGGATATCATTATCTAAGTTATTTTTTATAGCAAATAGCCATTACAGTAGAGGACTTTTTATTTTTGTCTCTCTTTCTAATTTATTCATATTCGAAATCTTTTCATAAAGAAACAAATGTTTTTTAGATTCGAAACTCTACTAACACAGGTGACATATCTACGGCACTATATTTATTACCCGATTTTATCGATTAATATTGTTAAATTTTCAATTGATCCTTTCTTCATTTCCTGTAAATCCAACTTCCGTTTCGTTATTTATTTGTTCAGTTACTACATATTAATAGTATGACCTGATTAAATGGGTTTATTTAACAAAAAAAATTTCAATATTCTAGGAAGGTGAAATACCCGAAAATCGCAGAAGCCGCAGTCACATTTACGAACTATTACAACTCGATGATGAATCGAATGCGCGTGAAAAGGCTATTGATAATGTAGCTGAAATTATTTTGCGTGACATTAAACGTACCTATGAAAACGCTATCAAGCCTTTGGAAACTTTATATAAATACCGTGATTTAAGTAATCGTCACTTTGGTGATCCAGAGATTTTCTCTAAGCCTTTGGTATTATTTATGGGTCCTTATTCTGGTGGCAAATCGTCCATCATTAACTATCTGACTGATAATGAATACACAGCCAGTTCGCTAAGGACCGGTAAGTAGAAATGGTTATAACGGAGATTAGAATGAAATTATTGATATGTAATCACGAATCAGGTGCTGAACCTTCTCCTGCCTATTTTAACATTTTGATGTGGGGTAACGAGACTGAAGTATTGGATGGCACTCAACTAGCAGCAGATTATACTTTCTCTGGATTGCAGAAATTCGGACAAGGTTTAGAAGATCGCTTGCGTGGTCTAAAAATGCCCAACAAGCTTTTAGAAAAGGTAATTATAAATACAATATAATTACATATAATTATTTAATTTTTTGTTTAAGGTTAACATTGTGGAAATTCCCGGAATTTTGGAAGTACGTAAACAAGTTTCTCGATTGTTCCCCTTCAATGATGCTTGCCAATGGTTTATTGATCGCGCCGATATTATATTCTTGGTCTATGACCCAGCTAAACTTGATGTTGGCCCAGAAACAGAGGCTATTTTGGATCAATTGAAGGGCCGCGAATATCAAACACGTATTATTTTGAACAAGGCCGATACCGTAAAACCTGAAGAATTATTGCGCGTTCAAAGTGCTTTGATTTGGAATATTTCTCCCTTAATGTCCTCTGCTCAACCTCCATTAGTATACACCACCTCTTTGTGGTCTCATCCTTATCAAGAGGGTTCACCAGCTAGGTTGTTGTTGGCCCAAGAAAGAGCTTTTCTAAGAGATTTGCGTACCGCTGTCGATAAGAGGATTGAAAATAAAATTGCCAGTGCGCGTCGTTTTGCTGTAAGTATTATAATAAACAATTAAAAACAAATTCTTTAGAATCTTATTTTTTTTCATTTGTCAGGTTCGCGTCCGTAATCATGCTAAAATGGTTGATTGCTACCTTAATACCTTCTATAATCATAAGACTCTATTTGGCAACAAGAAACGTATTGCTGATAACATTATTGAAAATCCCCAAAACTATCACATCTATGAAGGTCTATCAACTCTTACAAATATCTCACGTTATGACTTGCCCGATCCTGAAGTATACCGTGACTTCTTCCGTTTGAATCCTTTGTACGAATTCAAGAAGTTAGCTGAGACCTGCTCATACTTCCGCGGCTGTCCCATTACTAAACTGGATGTGGCCATTTCTTACGATTTACCCGATCTGTCTGGCAAATACAAGAAAATGGTTGAATCTGCTTTAGTCAAAGTTGAAAATAAGGAATCATCTGCAACCACTACAGCGCCAGTTCAAGATGATAAAAATAAAAAGACCAAAAGTTGAGTTGAAAACCCTTAAATTAGACAAATTATAACTCAAAACCATTAACGAATCAAACAACAAAACGCTCTTAAACGAAAGCATACTCAAGACTTAATTGAATTTCGAAGTTAATGGTTCAATAAAACAAGACAAAAGAGCGCCCATTTAATAAAAACCTAATATTATTTTAAGAGAGTGAGAGAGTATATTAGACACAAACGACAATATAAACATCTTTGAAAAACTTTAAATATCATCCATAATTAAACAAAAGAGAGAAAGAGACAATGGTCACCTTCAGCAATTACAGATTTATGATTACTTGTTAATCATAACAACTGTAAAAATACACAAGTTTTTCTGCTGAACATGATCATTAGAGAGTTTTCAAATCAAAATTACTTTTTAAAGAAATGATAAGCTCAAATTTAATAGTAAAAATATATATATACATACACAGAAAATAGCAAAACGAATTAGCACTAACCCAAATTTATTTTAAAATGCGAGAGAGCGATATTTTAAGTTCTATACAAATAATAAATATGTCCGATTTGATAAAATCTTCTTCTCCTATCCAATTAAAACATCATTAATTTGACGATAAATTGTTTCTATTAATTGCAAAAACATCTAATACGATCTATCATAACGATAACATTGGATTTTGAAAAATTTACTACAACTACTACTACAATATTATATTTATTTTAAAGCATTTAATTTATTTGTAAATTTTCGTTGTCTGTGCACACATATAACCTGCCAAATTCCTAGCCCATGTTTCCCAATATTTAAAATACTTTAATGTATATGTTTTCATGTTTGTTCATGTCTAAATTTAAATGTCCGCTTTTTAAAGATTTTAAATCAATTTCCATTTCCGTTTCTATGACACTTTGTTAAAGTCCTTTCTTTTCCCACATAGTTAATAAGCTGTAATTGTATAAATTCTTAAACAGTGAAGACGTTCAGAGAAAATTAAGGAAATCTATGTTAAAAATATAATTTAGTATATAAAATTTTTAGGTAGTTTTTTTCTTCTTATATAGAAAATGTTGAAGTCAAAACATTTTCTATATAGACCAAAGTAAACATTTGTAAGGATTTGTAATTAATGCAAATTTAAGTAAATAAAATAAATTAAAAAAACTCTAAAGAAAAAGGTTTTTATTTACTATTTACATTATATAAGGAAAAAAAAGGTAAGCTGAGCTCCAAAAAATTCTCAAAATAATTGACCCCTTATACCCACTCTAAACTTCGACACGTATTTACGAACAGTTTAAATCTTTCTGTAATAACTTTGAAACTAAAAGAGAAAGTTTTTCACTGGTATAAAGTTTAATAAAACTGGCTACACTTTGAAATACATTTGGACCGCCCATTGCCACGCCTACTTTATGAAAAACTATGAAAATTAATTTATACTAGAATAACTCATGAACGAAATAACGATTAATAGATATTTCAACGGAATATTAAAGACCAACCTCATTTGTA
>MINK01173705.1:8590-21055 GCA_001735545.1 Phormia regina | reverse complement strand
CTAATAAGCTAAAGGTAAGAACATCTGACCATTAACTTTTATCGGATGGTTTATATATTCAGAGCTGCCATATTTTTTGCTTCATAAAAGAAATAAATAAAATCACATTTTTGCTGTTGTAGTTTTTAGTAATTTGTCTGCCTATATTTATATTTGCTCTGGCGTTGTCTTTTAGTTAGATTAAAGTCATTTATTTTTAAAATTTCTTTGTTTATATTGCGGTTAGTGGCAGTTACGTTCAAATAGTACATGTTGCCCCTACGTTAAGTGGCCAAAAGTAATCGCTTTTGTTTTGATATTGTATTATCAAAATTATAAAATTTTCCTTGAAACCAAATTGTAATATCCAAAAGTAGATAAAGCTCACTTTATCGTTTACTTTAGTTTATCTTACCTTTAACTATTTGATATCTTATAGGTAGGTTACAATAATGGCCCTAAATGAGTTTGAACATTGTAAGTCTCGTAATTACAATTTTTTCTGTTTGTAATGAGAAAGTTAGTAAGTGAGTGACACCTTTTATTTTGCATCTAATGGAATGGAAGCAAGAATTAGTACGGGATTTTTTTAAAGGAAGTCGAGGCATTATTTAAGATATTTTTACAGAAGACACAAGGGAATGTGTTTAAAATTTGTTCGGAGGCATTTAAAAAGGCCTGTTGGGAGGAAGCACTAACATATTTTTCTAGCTGGGAGTGAACGTGTCAATTTATTTAACTGTATATTATCACATGTATATACAACTCTCTCATTGAAAACATTGTCTCATTGTTGTATTTTTTTTTTTCGAATTTAACTTCACACAAATTAAAATTCAAAAACTTGGAAATGGTCGATGATAGTTGTTTCAGCCACTTTTTTTGGAACAGTCTTTTCACCTCCGTTTAAAATCTTTAAAAATTTGGGACACTTTTTTGGTCATCTTCAATCTTTTTTTCACAAAAGTCCAATATCTGTTCATGGGACTTAGCTCCAGATAATTTAGAGAATTGACTTATCTTGGTACCACTCATAGGTAGTAACATGACCATAAATATGTAGACCCATTGTGCTCTCTTGGGAAAAGAAAAATATATATTTTTTTTGCATCAACATTCTTTGTTGAATTTTTCGGTACTTTTAGAGCACACTGTAACAAAAAAATGCTTCTTTTGCCGCAAATATGCATTCAATTTTCATGGGCTTCAAAATATCACATGGACCATCTTTTTTCTCCCCGAATTATGTTTCCTATCAATGGTCGAATTCTCCTGATACTATTTAATAACATTGGAAACAGTTTAACTGCAGACATTTAAAACTTTGGGCAATTATTTGTGGGATCAATTTGCATTTTTTTTAATTTTAATTTTCCCTCCACGGGGAGGGAAAAAAGGAAATTTCCCTCCCCAAAATGAAAATGCTTAATGGAAAATGCTTAATGGAAAATATATACTAAAACATAAATTTTAAGGAAATAGTTGAGAAAATCATTTTAGTTTCCTTTCCCAAAAATCTTTTCTTGGATCCGCGCCTGCCCTCTTCACCTGAGGTGATGTGTATAAAAATAATATAAACGAAGGTTCTTTTTTTTTTGGTAGCAAATTTTTCTCATTAACTACAAAAATTTTAAAGAAATTATTACAAACGAAATGAGTCATGAAAATTTCTAAATTTGTCTTAATTTTGAAAAGCTGCCAAATTATATACTTGATAAAAAAGACTTCCAAACGATCTTTGCTGTTTAAAAAATGACTAAATATTATTACTAAATGGGAAATTTAGCAAAAAATAGAAATCTTTCAATGTTAACTGAAATATTTTCTTATTTCCTGGAAATACCAATTACTAAAGAGTGTTTATTAAATTAAAAACTACGCAATTTTTTAAATTAGTTTAAGGTGTAAAGTGTATTTATTAGAATTAAATACAACAATTTAAATATTCAAAATAAAATATAAAATTTTAGAAATGTATTTCATTATTTTTTCATTGAGCACGAATTATGAAAATTAATTAGAAGCTGTGATTGTTAGCACAACCTCGGAAAACAAATCAATAAAATTTCATTTAAATATGTGGAAAATTAACTGCACGCTTTAAATGAAATATCTCTCTATACATAACTAAAACACAAAAATCTAGGAAATATTTTAAATTAACAATAATTTATATGATAGCAGATGGATGGACAGACAGACAAACAGGCAGACAGACACTCAGAGAAATTTTGATATATAGACATTAAACCAATGCTCTGACCACATTGGTAATGGCAATTAATTACTAACAAACAAATGTACATATGTATAGTATATCACTGGATATAATACATACATATGTACATACATATGTTAATTGTTTTTGTTATTACTTTAAAAATACTATGAAAATGTCTTTAATTTTATTAGGGTGGCTCCTGCTGGGATTTTTTTTCATAAATATTTCTAAAAATTTAAATGAAACTTTAATAATTTTTACATTAAAGTAAAAGTCTTTAAAAAGTAAAAATATATCTTAGAAGTAGTGAATACAATGAAAAAATTGAGTTTAGATTTTTTTTCAGATTTTTGAAATTAAATTAATCAGGTATGTGATGGAAAACGATTTGAAAACGAATCGATTTTAAATCGAAATAATGTTTGATGAACTGATATTTAAGTTTATATTATTGATAAAAACTATATTTTAATCACTTTCCTTTATATTTAAATAAATAATTTTGTTATATTTGCCAAAAAATAATTGTTATTTTTCAAATGAAATTCATGGCAATTTTTCAAAACGATTCATTTTGAAAACGATCGGTTTTCATCACATACCTGAAAATCTTTGTTAAAAAACGAAATTTTCGGTGAATGTAGACTTTATCGTACAAAATGAGAAAGTGAAAAAGGATTTTTGTAAAAGGAATCTTACAATTCCAAAAAAAAAAAACTAATAAAGATTCCCAAAAAATGGGAAATTTTTCCCAAGTCCCGTAGATATCGATTTAAAACTTTTAACAACATATTGGAGATTCTTAAATACATTCCGCTTTTCCATTCATGCTTTGGGATTTGGGAAAATATAGTCTAAAGTCAAAACTTTCATATAAAATGGGTCAAATTCGAGACGGTGTGTACCTTGACCACTTGAGTTATTGGGTTTGTTTTTTATCTTGAAGTCATCTCTGTGAAATTAACTTTTAGAAAAATGCAAAATTATTATATGTTGCTAAAGAAAATTTTAGAGAATAACGAATGCAGATACTTTTTCGGCCAAAAAACACAAAAGGTCTTCTTTTTTTCAATTTTCAAATTCAAAATCGTTTACTTTTGAACTCGGTGAAGACAAACGGAATGACAAATGACACTTTACACCTGTGTTAAGGGAGATAAAAAGTGAATGTAAAAAATATATAAAAATATATAATAAAATACAAATTTTTTCTTAATTTCTTATTTGTTTACCACCCTAATACCATATGTTCTAATTATGTCGTCATAGCTCTTTCTTTTAAATTGTAAATAATTTACAAATCAAATACAAGGCCATGATCACAACTATATAATTATATTTCTAATAATTTTTTTTCTTTTAACAAATTGTTTTTGAATTGATTTTTATTATTGTTATTTTTTTTGTACGCAAGGCAAGTGTGTGTCACCATCATCATTGACATTTATTAAGCAACTACCCTAATTTTAATAAATTCATTTATTATTATTTTTTTTTTCTTTGTAATATATTCAAGTTCAATATCCATATGTCTATGAATGTATCTATAAAATTATTGTGGTATTTATGCATTTATTTGACACGCAATTGTCATAAATTATTGAGTACCTAAATACTTGGAGTATTTGTAACCATGTTTGTCATTAATATATAATAAAAATCAAGTGTTTTCTTTATTCCCCTTTCTTTTAACTCAAGAAAAAAAAAACAATATTTATAAATTTTAATATAAATGCAATTACAAAATTAAAAAAAAAACTTTTAATAAATTTATCAAGTACTTTCGAGACTTCTTTTAATGGGGGGAGATTTTATTGACGTTTGAAATCAAGCTCTTGCTGAAATATTGAGTGTTTGAGAGAGATTTTTACTTTCATACAAATTTAAAAAAATTAAATAGAGCTTTATACGAAATTCTTAAGCTAAATTCCTTAAACACGAAAAAAAAAATATATGGTAAATTG
The DNA here is from genome assembly GCA_001735545.1 of Phormia regina. Lineage (NCBI taxonomy): Eukaryota > Metazoa > Arthropoda > Insecta > Diptera > Calliphoridae > Phormia > Phormia regina. The sequence goes on along the minus strand of MINK01173705.1, from coordinate 16,891 downwards.
CAACCACAATCGAGTACTGTCATATTATGGTTGTAAATTATATTATAGTCAAATGTAGCACAGTAATATGGTTAACCACAATAAAAATATTGTTAATCTGTAACCATATTTTTGTTGTATATATACTTGATTTATGTATAAAGCAAATATATGGTTATATCACAATAAATATATTTTTGATTTGAAACCATACTTTTGTTGAATATGTACTTCATTCATGTATACAGAACTAATATATTTAGAACACAATAAAAACATTGTTAATATGCAGCCATATTTTTGTTGTATACGTGGTTAAATCGCAACAAAAATACTTATAGTTCTAAGGAACAATTATTATGCCTAAAAATAAAAAACTCAATTAATTTATCGTATGATTTTATTCAAATTTCGTATAATTTAATTATGTTAAAAAAATCAGCTTGGTACAAAAAGATAAATAGATTTTTCACTGATGATGATAGAATTTTCAAGATTGAAAGTTCAAAGGTCAAAATAATACTTAAAAGAAATAAACCATTAAATCCCCAAAAACAATATTTTTTAAAATGCTAAAAAATTATAATATAAATGTATAACTCTACTTCATACTTCTACTTCAGGAGTTATGTAAAAATATATGAACTGAAGTCAAATTTTTTATATAAAATTTTATTTTTTTAAATACGTTCTTATAAAAAATAATTTCAAAATAATTTTTGTAAATATTTTAATTTTTACATAGACAAAATGTGTTTTTCTGTATTTTGCTTCATAACCCCTAAACCATTAAGAGGCTCCAACTTGAAACTTGGCACAAATATAGAAAAGGGCTTGTAGGAACTTAGAAGCAGATACATAGGCAGGTGGAATCTTTAGATTCTTAGGATGTATATCTGACAGGGATATTAGTGGTGTAGTTAGTGACATTGTATCGATGGATAAGGTAGTATGGACGTTGAATACCTTTGAACCTTAAAAGTCAACTGGTCCTGACGGTATTTTTCCAGGCTTCTACAGAATATCTACGAGACGGCACTAACACTTCTCACGGAGCTTTTTAGTGTATGACTCTTTAAGAGATATATTCCAAAGAGGTGGAGAGATGTTAAGGTAATCTTCATACCTAAGGTTGGCAAGGCGAGACACTCGTAACCTAAAGATTTTAGACCGATCAGCCTATCGTCTTTTCTATTGAAGACATTAGAGAGACTGAACGATTTCTATCTGAGGACGACAATGTACATCCATATAATTAGCGGGGCTCAGCATGCTTATCTAAAGTGTAAATATTTTGAAAGTGCGCTGCATGATGTGGTGAATTATATTGAACGTGATCTGCAGTATACGGAGAGTATACTTTGGCAGCGTTCCTTGATTTAGAAGGAGCTTTTAACAAAATTAAGGTTGAGGCTATTAGAGAATGACTAGAATCACTATCCATTCAGAACTTCCTAATAGAATATATAATCTTGATGCTGAATAGCAGAATAATAAATTCGAACTTGAAAGATGCAAGCATAAGGGCTAGTGACTAGAGGAGGAGTTTTCTCGCCGTTACTGTGGATCTTAGCCGTCAATGTCGTTCTAAGACAATTTGATGCAAGAGGGCGAAAATTCGTTGCTTATGCTGATGACGTTGTCATACTGAACAATTTAGGGAGGGGAACGTCAAGAAATCATACAGTTTTATTGTGTTCCAGGCAGAAATTCTAGTCATTGTTAGATCCACAGAATTGATAGCAAGGAACATCGTAGAGAATATGGAGGTAATTCTGTATGTAGATAGCCAGGCCAGGGACATTTTATCAAGTCAGGGTTAGTTAGTGACTGTAAGAAGGCTCTTAGAAGATTGATAAGCAAATTATCAGCTTTGGATGGTGCTGTAAGTGAAAGTAGTGTTAGACCACCTGTAGGTAGTTTCTTCAGGTTGATTAAAGAGTGGATTCAGGATAGATCATGGATGGAATTGAGATACAAATCTGCTATTAGGCATGAAAAGGGAAAACCTGAAAACTATGATAAGTATTCTAACAAGTCATTGTGCTATAGAGAGAATGACAGGGAATTGGGAGATAAATTCCTCCGGTCCTTGCAAGATAATGAGGAGATAGAGAAGGTGGAACATATTTTTGTCACTGATCATGTCTACAACGAAGTAGGCAGAAATGGCTAGGCAGTCGATTCATCGATGAATTTTATAGCATATCAAGAATGGATATGATTTGATAGGATTCGTCATGGAAATAGGCTGGTTAAAAGGGAGTCGTTGGATTGCGGCGAATGAAGTAGGACAGCAATATTTTCCTTCTTTTCAATTATTCTCTGCTCTTTTCTTGGTCTCAACTTTCTAATATATTTTCAATTTTTTATTTTTACTTAATATGTCATTTATTCCAAAGTAAAAACTAATTGGTTTTTGAAAAACCGAAACTTGAAAACCAGACTGTTTATATATCTCTTTTTTTCTAGTCATGGTTTTTTATTGTTTTTATGTTTCTTAAAATTACTTTTTAAACTATAATTATGAACACTTCTATTTTTTTATATTGTTTTTAATAATATTTTCAAATTAGTTTGTTTCAAAAATATAAAAAACAATTAAAATTAATGTAAATAATTTGACATTTTCTTATCAACTTACATATACGAAAGCTTAATGATCTAAAACCTATAAACAGGCTGTATCATAAACAATTATTTAAGTAATTTTCGTTTAGTTTTTGCCAAAAACTACATGATAATGGTTTTTGATTTTTATGGAAAAACCTAAGAAATTTATGAGCTTTTCATTGAAAAACTAAATGAAGCCAAAAACTACTAGTTTTTGTTTGGTTTAAATGGCATATAAGAGTCACTTAACATTATATAATATTTTAAAAATAACTAATTAATTAATTTTTTTGTTTTCTTTCTAGATTTGGTTCAGCCAGCAGTCAAGCATCACAAAGTAGTGGTGATATATGCCGCATTTGTCATTGTGAAAGTGATCCACAGAATCCGCTTTTAACACCCTGCTATTGTTCGGGCAGTCTAAAGTATGTACATCAGGCATGTCTACAACAATGGCTTACAGCTTCAGAGACAAATTCCTGCGAATTATGCAAATTTCCATTTATAATGCATACAAAAATTAAACCATTTAATGAGGTCAGTATAAAAAAATAATATACTTAAATATAGTAGTCATCTTTCCTTAATTAGAATGTTAATTATATTCATTTTAAGAAAATTTAGTTATAAATATTTAATAACAAATGACGAATTCCCTTCAAGTTTTTTGTTATTAATTTAATTTATATTAATTTTTGTTTTATAAAGTGGGCGATTTCCTTTTTATTTTATCATTAAATTAATAACTTAAAAATGGCGCGTGACCTAAAGAATTATTATATTTAATAAAACTTTATTATCTTAAAGTATTTTTATATAAAAATTTTATTTACATATTCTTGGTCATCATTTTGGTGTAATTACCCTGTTTGTTATTAATAAAAAAAAAACAAAAACAAATTGTAAACAAAAAGTGAAATTGTTATTATTAAATAATGAAGCATCATTGCAGTTTAGTGCTAAAGATTACTGACTGCAACTGGACTTATTAACATTTTATATAAATAAATATAATTTTTACTGTTAACAAATTAAAATTGACATTTTTAATCTTTCGATTACTGTCAGTTTATTTTAAGCTTTTTATTTAAAAAATAAAATAAACTCGTAACAATATTTAAACCCATAAAAAGTAATTAGTTTTGGTTTTATAACGTTTTTATTATGTTGTAATATGCATTTTTTTAAATCAAGGGTTTTAGTACACAATTTCTCTCACAAAATATATTATCAATACAAGATAAATTTCGAGGTCCTTAAAATTAAAATGTAAATTTATAGATGTTTTTTAATAAATTAATATTCACTTAATAATATATATATATTGTAATAAAACCTTTTATTTGTATATTATTTACTTAGGTAATAGTACCTTGAGTTCGTTTATACTAATTACTTAACTGTCGGAAATGTATATTACTATCCCCCTTAAGTTATTTATTACCAAAATTACAATTGAAATAACATTGTCTTTAAGTCATGACAGATTGTAATACAAAAACAAATTTTATTTTAAGTACAATACATAAATCCATAGACAGCATAGAATAATTTTATCCCCTAGAGTTAAAGAATGATGTGCTAATAATTACAGTGCATAATAAAAAGCAAATTGATTTGTATAAATTTATAAAAAGTAACAAATATTTCTTTAACTTAAAAATATTTTAAAAGTGTGTTCGTTGCACTAAAATTAAAAAAAAAGACTTAAGAAGGTATAGTCGCTCAAGCCAGACCATATGATACCCTACACAATTGCCCCTGTTTAGCAAAATTCGGGAAGGGTTAAGTGTAAAAAAATACTAATATAGAATATTAAGTCCACTTTTAAGATATTCCCGAAATTGAGTCTTATATGGGAGCTATGGTCAATTATAGATCGATCTTCATAAAATTTTGCACAATCAATTATACTTGTAAAAATATTATTTGTGTCGAATTTTTAAGGGATTTATGCACATTAAAGTGATTTTCGAAAGAGGGATTCATATGGGAGTTATGGTCAATTATGGACCGATCTGTACGAAATTTGGCACACGGGTTTAGGCTTACATAAATCTTATTTGTGTTGAATTTCATTAAAATATTTATATTTCTAAGGCATTTAATAGTGTTAAATCTCAATTCTGGAAGGACATTTGTAGTGGGGCTAGGTGAAATAATGGGCCAATCATGACCATATTTAATATGTTTTGTCCTTGTGCAACAGAAATCATATGTATCAAAATTTTTTCAAATTATCTTTAAAATTGCGACCTGTACTTTGCACACAAGAATTACATGGTCAGCCAGCCAGCCAACCAGACGGACGGACATGGTTAAATAGTCTGCGAAAGTGAGTCGAAAGGTGGTATACTTTAAGATGGTGGGTAGGAAGATTTTTTTCTCTGCGTTACAATATGTGCACAAATACATAATACTCCAACGACCTACGGTGTTGTAGGGTATAAAAACGGAAATACACAATTCACTTTTGTAACAAAGTGCTATTTTTTGTTATGTTACTTGCATCCGTTAGCATTGATTCTCTTCAAAATTTTCACTATGAAACTGCTAAAAATGTAATTGAGAAAAAATTTAAGAAATCTCACATAAAAAATTAAACATCAATAAATCTAAAAATACCCATCAAGTAATAGGGTTAATTTTAAGTCTCTTTTCAAATTTAAGCGTTTAGTAACGGTTTAGGGAATAATTCAGTAATTTTACAACCGCTGGATGTATTTGAAGGAAATTTCACATAAACAATGCTGAGGTGTATGGCAATTGGATTAAAGAAGCACTGGTTCGTAGCGGTTCTGAGGGATGAGGGGTGGACCTCCAAAATTGAACACTTTAAAAAAATTGAAAAAAATTTCCACACAGATAGTCCTTATAATTCTCTACATGTATGGGTTATATCTTTTACTTTTAGAGATATTTGGACCAAAGTAAAATTTTTGTTCATTTTTGGACATGTTTGTGTCCAAAAATATTTTTAAAATATTCTCTGGTTTCTGTACAAAATTCTTGAAAAATTGTTGTGCAAGGATCATATACCTACGTAGTTTAGATAAAAAAGTTATTTAATTTTGAATTTGAAATTAAAAAAATTGAAAGTATTTCAAAAGAAAATTATGCCATTCTTAAACGATAGAAACATCGTCCCAGTTCAACATTTTGGTTTTCGTGAAAAAACCACATGTTTTTGAAATTTTCCAATTCCTTTTTTATTACTTTCTATTTTTTTTTTTACTGAATCTGCCTTTATTAGGACTCACAGTAAGTATTTAAATCTTAAAATATCTATTCCCTCAGGAGAGCTAAGTTGCAAACAGGCATCTCATTAGCTAGGCGGTAAGTCGGCTCTACGAAGCCTTGAATACATCTGCACTTCAGCAATAAGTCTAGGGTGAGTTGGGAGTTGTTTGAATTTTTTAAATTCTTCTTTTACCAGTGGTACCTCAAAGTCTCTATGGATATTCTCATTTCTTATGTACTATGGTGTAACCTCATAGTTTTTGTGCCCTCTGTATAATATCAATACTGGTATTACTGGCAGTACCCCATAACTGATCTCATAAGTCCAAATTAGTTTTAATATGGTTCTATACAGGATGACTATATTGTCAAGGTTTAGTCTTGATTGACTGTTTATTAACCAGTGAAGGCTAGAAGCTTTCAACTTCTCTTGGTTTCTATATGTCGACGCCAAGTAGCCTATCCAAATGAATACCAAGGAAAGTGAAAGTGACTGAGAGGCATTTGTCTCTTCTTAAGCTGAATGTAACATGGTTACTTTTTAATTCATTTGCTCTTATTCGTCAGTTGGCTAAACATTTCTCCACACATCGGCGGTAATTATCTAGTTGACTAGATGCTAAGTATGGGTTTTCATGTGAATAGATTATTGCGGTATCATCAGCAAGTGTAAATATAGTCAGTACATCGCATGTAGGCAAGTTAGAAGTGTATATTTAATAGAGTGTAGGTCCAAGAACACTTCCCTGTGGAACACCCGCTTTTATATCATATTCTTTTGTTTCAAAATACACTTTCAGATAAATAAGATTCTATCAATTTGTGGGTACATGGTGGTAGTAAACATTTAATTTTATATATTTATCCTTTGTGCTATACTTTGTCGACATCCAATATATCAAAAAGGGGGTAACATTTTTCACTTTATTTTCCTCTGAACCATAACTTTTTTTCAAGTTTCTAAAAGAATGCTTAATATAAATACATGTAAAACAAATCCGAGGGCATTTGTGGTAATAGTCTCCCTGCTAGCCCTATCAGAATTTCGTTAATTTTAGTTTTTTGTGGAGCACAAAAATGTCAAAGCTTATATTAAAAAATATACCGTAGAAAGTTACCTTCATATGTAGGCTAAACACACAAACAAATTTTGAATAAACCACACCTCTTATAACGACAAGGTGACCATTTTACTGAAGGAAAATTTCCCCGAACAAGAATTTTGTATTTTTTGGAGTAATAAAATGGGAATCTTTTTTTTATAAATAACCCTAAATCCAAGAATTTTTCGTTTTTTATCAATTTAAGGAAAAAAAATTGTTTTAATACTTTAATGTTTATATATTATTATTATTATTATTATTATTATTATTATTATTATTATTGCAAAGCTAGAAAAATGTATATTTTCATTAAAACATATCCACTAACAAAAATTTTATACCAAAATTAAAAATTAATAATATGAACAAAATAAAAAATCAGTTCTTTCTGGGTGTTTTTTACAAAAAGACTTCAACAAATTTTTGCATTATAAATATGTTTACATATTTGGAAAGAAGACAAAATTTTCTAAACAACGATATGTAAAAATGTATTATTTGTCAACCTGATGGCTATAATAAAAGGATATGAATTAGGCAATATTGCTCAAAAAAGTTAAATTTTGTTATATTTCCTTACACTGCATTATCATGAACCGTATTGCCAATCATACAAAAATTAATTGAATTTACTTGTATATTTTTAATTGTATTAGGAAACTTTATTTACATTTCAAATATATATTTATGAAGGTTTATAAACTTTTGCAAAAAATTTCAAATTTCTTTATAATACATATTTCCTGATTCTGCATTATCATGAACGGTATTACCAATCATAGAAAAATTAAGCAAAATTAAACAAATCACATGCAATTATTAGTTTTGAATCATTTAATTGTAAATGATTCAAAATTCTTTTCAAAAGTTATTGGACAACTTTTTGCAAAAAACTGTTTTGTTATATTTTCTGATACTGCACTACCATGAACAGTAATACCAATCCTAGAAATATTAAGCAAAATTAAACAAATCACATGCAATTATTAATTTTGAATCATTTAATTGTAAATTTTTTATTGTATTCGGAAATTTTCTTTTGAAATGTATATATAAAAAGGTTTATAATACATTTTTGGAAAACTTTTTGCAAAAAAATATTTTATTATATTTCCTGATACCGCACTATCATGAACAGTACTACCAATCGTAGAAATATTAAGCAAAATTAAACAAATCACATGCAATTATTAATTTTGAATCTTTTAATTGTAAATTTTTAATTGTATTCGAAATTTTCTTTTCAAATTTATATATTAAAAGGTTTAAAATACATTATTGGAGAACTTTTTGAAAAAAAAAAAATGTTTTATTATATTTCCTGATACCGCACTATCATGAACAGTACTACCAATCGTAGAAATAT
>MINK01173704.1:8466-26172 GCA_001735545.1 Phormia regina | reverse complement strand
CAATATTGATTATTGCACTCCTATACCCTTTCTTAACAGAAGCTTCTCGGCGTCGACCTCTGCTGATCCTGTACTTAGAGACAGTTCTGTAGAGGTTTACACTGATGGATCCAAATCTGTTAATGGGGTTGGGGGGTGTCTTCATTCCCAAATATAGGAAAAGAATTTCCTTAAAACTGCCGGATCACTGTACCATTCTTCAAGCAGAGATCTCGGCCATAAAAGGAGCAGTAAACTGGTTGATATACTACAGGGTATTCGGTGAGGATATCCAAATTCGTACGGACAGTAAGCTGCGATTAAATCGCTCTCGGGTGTCCTTTCGACATCCAGGCTGGTACATGAATGCCGGACATCTCTAAACGAGATGGCGAGACATTCAAACCTGGAGCTAGTCTGGGTAAGGGGTCACTCAAATACCCCGGGCAATATCACTGCGGACGAACTGGCTAAAATGGGATCGCTCCTGTAGAAATGAGGAAGCAGATCAAACTTGTCGGTCGTTCCGCCTCTCAATCCTGGTAGGTCTATGATACTGAAGGAATGCTTTGAGATTGCACAAGAATAGCTGGTCGAATCTAGCCAAGTGTTCAATTCTCGAGAACAAATTAGTGGCCCCATTAGGATGGACCTTCGGTCAAGTCTCATCTCTAGACTCCAGGAACATCGGCTACGTAAACTGGATGTGGATTGCTGGTGCTCATGGCTAGGAGACTTGGTCTCCCTTCCAACGACCTTGCTGTCGTAGTGGCCTTGACGTAGCAAGAGGAGGAGAAACTGTAGAAACTTCCGAGTCACTGCCCGACCTCAATGAATTTAAGTGACCGGCCAAATTGGCAAGTCCAAAGATGCATGTCTTAGTCTGATGCTCGCTACATTGAATCAAGAGCGATGTCAGTCCTTCATACAATGCTTCTAGGTAATTCATCTCGAACGTAGTCCTCGGACATTGAAACCAAGACCAACATGATTCCTTATAGGTATTCACAATGGGACCAATCTGGACCAAAGTGATGCTGTTCTCGAAACCCACTCGGAACATGCTGCTCATTCAACCTAACCTAAGCGTACTATGTTCATATAAAAATTACTTTAATTTATAATGAAAAAGTTCTGTTTAACGTTTAATATTGGGTTGTTTGTGAGACGCAGCTAGTTTTGCCAAACGAAAGTGTATTTTTAGAAAAATACAAAATGCGCTCAATATATAACTTGATTCGCTATGTGTGCAAAAATTTGGCTATCTGACATACCATAATTTAAAATGCGAATCTTATAGAACTGAATGATTATTAGGAGGATAACAAATTCTTATATAAGTCATTAAATCTCAAGGTATATACATAGCCCATAGTATTTTGGACAAACAACTTGCAACTCCAGAAAGCGGAACTCAAGAATTTGTTTAATTTATTTGATTAAATAATTTAAGCTTAAGAAGTTATAGTGAATGAAAACTGAAATAAATCTTATACCACTTTTTTACTATGGCACCTTAATTAAGCATGGGCGTGTCATAGCCAGGTATCCAAGGCCCCATTTATGACCTCTTTAAATATCTAAAAAGAGACACAATCTAAAAGTTTTGAGTAGAATAGTGGTCCAATACTTCAGTAAAACGCCTCAATGTTGAAAGATTTTTCCATTTTACAATAAATTACAAATACGATGGAATTCTATTAATAAGGAATACTTTGCAGTAAAAATTATTTTCGATCGAATACAAAGTTCATTTATAGTCAAAATAAACCAAGATAATTTAAGGAAAAATTTAGGAAAAATGACCCGAATATTCCAAATTGTCCTTTTGTATGACTTATATAAAGAAACTTCCCTAATTTTCCTCCATAAATTGTAAATAAAGTATAAAAAAGACATATATTTTTGTCCTGTTTTGGTTTGGAGTATATTTAAATGTAGAAAAAAATTTAAAGTTTAAAATTTTTATTTTCTCCAATTTCGTGGAAAATGTTGTGTACTTTTTGCGGCATTAGGTAGAAATCAAAATTAATTCCAAAAAGTCCCATTCATAAAAATTATTATTAGAAATAAAAGATTCACATAATTTATGTTGAGACACTGTATAAGGTTTAAATCGAAAATTGTTTGTTATATCAGATAAGTGGTCATAATAAATTGTGAACAAAGCACATCATTTCCCAACAGTTCGAGAAAATTTAGAAAAGCAGAATAGTATAGTGAGTACCGATTTTTCTTAGATTTTCCTATTTTCTAAGCTTTTTCGGTAGTTCGGGTGGTAGGTTTTTTTTTTTTTTTTTTTTAATCTGCATTCAAGACTCAAATTGTTAACATGCACAAATATACAAATACATGTCTTCACTACATAACGAGGACATGTAATGACAAAGTAAGGCGATTTTTGATATGATAAGTAAATAAACTGTCAGTTAGAGCCAAAAGCATGGACAGCAAAATACATCTTACAAGCCCATGCATGACACAGCTCAACATCAAAATATTTCGTATGACACTTTTATATGCGTTATATTTGAACTATATTTTTTCCTATTTGCTCTGAAATACCCCTGGTCCAAAAAAATGGAATATAAAAGGGGTCCTAAAACAGAATAATTATGTCTACTAGCTGGAAAAATCCAATGGAAAGTTATTACTTATTTAAAAATAGACAAATAATGAAAAGAAAAACAAGTTTTATAAAATTTTATACGTTTTTGGAGAGTAACAATAAAAAATCATAAAATTTTGAAAGAAGTATTTGTTGGCTGCTACTAGAGAAATTAAGTGAACAAAAGTTGGTTTAATATTCTGTGGGGAAAAATGTAAAAAAAATAAAATAATTCTTAGAAATGTTCGTAGGAAATTTAAATACCAAACTCTATAGCCCCTTTGTCAATCAAAATTTTCCACGGAAAAAAAATTTATAAAATCAAAGAACACTCGGTAAATTTGTAGGCGTCTTTCAGCGAATAGACACATATATATTGCTCAAATTTACACCATGATCTGTTTTAACATAAACTAAAAAAAAAATTCATTAAAATTGATGGAGAATCAATTTAAAAAATTTTAATATGTAAGACGTGTCTTATTCCTTCTGCTTTTCTTATGTATATACGTTGAAAACCTACAGCGATGAGCTAATTTAAATTGTTAAATTACAAAATTAAATTTTTTTATTTTGTACTTGAAATAGTATTATTTTAAGTATATAAAAGAAGTAAATTATTCCTATTTTTTTGCCACAACTAAAAAATTTTATTCAAAGAAATTCCTAAATTTTCCTTTTAAGACACAAAAAGTCAAAGAAATTCTTTATTTTTAATAAGATTTGATATAAAATATTAATACAATAATTGAAAAATAAAAAATAAGAATTTGTGACTAAATAATAAAATGCTAAGGATGGGGGAGGTAGACATGCCCTCTTTTATGAAATAAATTATTCTGATTATAAAAACGCCTATTTCGTAATTCCTACGCAAATTGTTGAGTAATTGTTTTGAACAAGCATTTTTCTTGTAGATTTTGAATATTCCCAGACATTTTTCCAAAGTCAAGACAAATGAAAATTGAGAATAGGACGCGAATATTAATTACGTTCAATCTTGTATACGAAAAGAATTATGTACGTTCACAGTCTGTTGAATTTGACCATAAATTTGGGTACTGTTCAATCGAATGTTTAAATAAGTCTTAGCTACAATATTTTGCTTTTGAGTGCCAATTTGTTTGATGTCAAAATAACGATCAAGAATATGATAAGTAGTCAAGAAAATGGTTTCATTTCAGGATGCCAAATACATTCTTTAAAACAATCACAATTGTCCCTGTGCCAGTTGCGATAAATTATAAATGATTTGTTATCCTTATACAAAACAAATGAAGTTATTACATACAAAAATACTTTGTTATTATTTCAATTCAAAAAGCTTTTTAGGCCAATAAACTTTAATAGAAAAATTTAATAAATGTATATGTATAATTTATTTTTAATTGGCAAAGGTTATTTAAATTATTTAAAAATAATAATACAATGTTGTCAGAGCGTTAGCTATTAGAAGTTTAATGCCAACGACGAAAAAAACCAATTGGCCCCAATCGTAGAATGATGTTAGCATAAAAGTTTTCATAGAAGAACGCCACGTTTTGCCAAACGTTGAGCCACCTTGAAAAATCGTTTGGCCAACGTTGGTTCGTTGTATTTTTCTCCTGGGCAAGTTTTAGCGCCACAAAGAAACATCCTTGTTAAATAGCCACAAAAACAGTTCCTTTGTAATTTCTCGGTATATATAGAACGTATTGGTATGAATTCTAGGTGATATTAAGATTTAAAATTTCGGTGTAATTTAGCTACGGTTCTCTTAGAGCCTGGAGTTATATCGATTTTTATGTAATTTTTAAATGTAACATATTCATATTTCCATTTAATATAATTCCATTAAAACCAAGCCATAGATTTCTTACCTCTCCGAGGTTTTAATAATATTGGTATCAATGATGATATTTATTGTCAAAACTAGACTACATGTCAAAATTTCAAATAAGTTCATCAAGTGGCTCGCGTAAATATTCGCTCAAAATTGATTACAAAGTTGCATACACAATTACAAAATATCTTCGAAGTATTTATTATAATAGTTATTCGAGATGTCATATAAAGGTATGCAACATTACCTTAATATGACTATAACATGACTTTTTCTCAACATCAAGATGGTCCGTATCTCGAGATTTTCAGTTCGCGGGTAATATCTCGAAAAGTGGTATTTTAAACCATTAAAAAAATAATGTTAAGATGTAAAAATCGTTTCCAAAAAATGCTTTTCAGCGATTGGTAAGAAACGACGGTAATGAAAACTCTTGCAAGAATATGTCACGCAGCCGTCTGTCGGCATAACGACAAATCCGTTGAGGTTGCATCATAAGAAATTGACTTTAAAAAGTTGGATAAACAATAGGTCACTTCATCTACGGTGAAGGTGAAAGTCGCCTGGTTCATATTTCAAGAATGCTGAGGGTCGAGAGCTGGCAGGTACCTTATCGACACCAGTGCATATTTATCAACTTATGGTAAAAAAATTATTAACTGCAAATATTGGCCTAGTCGAACGACGATCTTCTGGGTCATTTATTGTGTCTGATGGTGACAGCCCAAGTTATTGGATCAAACTTCCGTCAACATTATGGGCTCTTAGTTGATAATAAAATAACTGTTTCGATTCCTCAGACACCTCAAAACGTTTGGCAAATTGTTCGTCAACCTCAACGATTTTTACTCTCAAAAGCCTTTCAAATACTCGTAAGTTTTCAATCAATCCTACGGAATTCACTGACGCCGGTATGAATTAACTAAAAGACATTGGGCTCTGCAAATGCAACGCAGATATTCCAGCGTTTCATTAACGAAGTTTAAGTGGTCTTGACTTTTGTTTTGCTTACATCGATTGATATGGTTGTAGCTCTAGAAAATGATGAACAGCACAAAGATCATTTACGACAAATATTCTGCGACTTCATGAATTGGGAGGTAACAATAAAAACATGACAAATGCGAATGTGAAGAACTAACTCTAAAGTTTGGGTTAATTGGTTACTCAATGGAACGTGTTGCTTCTATTCAAGAAATCAATTTACTCGAAAACAGGGAACGATTTTAAGAGATTTTCTTGGAACCGTTAAAATTTTACCGGACGTTTTATATCAAAAGCACTAATGCCTCAAGCAATTTGAAATTCCTCTTTAAAGCTGGCCAAAAAAATGAATGAATAAAAAATAAAGAGTGGACCCCCAAATTTAACGGCGCTTCGAATATATATGCAAAAAACAATTAGCTAACGCTGCCCTACTGCATATCCAATGATTCTGCAGAAACACCTGTGGGTGGATGCACCTGATGTTGGAATGGGTCCGTACTACTCCCCAACGCAATGAGGATGCCTGATAAGCCTTAGGAGTTATTCTAAGAAGCATCAGATGTACACAAAGCGATATAGTGGCATACGACGCGAAATTCTTGCTCTAAATAAGGCGCGTTATAATATTTCCAACATGTTCCTGAAGGACGTCAGTTTTGCATCTTAACTAGATTCCATAAGCCAATTTTTTTGCCTTTCAACAACCGTCACCCCGCCAATTACGTGGGCCATCTGACCAATATTGTGACAACACACGGTAGATGATTCGTCACGTATCACGATAAAGATAATAGCCCCCAGTGAACACGTTCCAAACGCCATACTAAAGCCAACGGAGACTTCCTGTCCCCGAAGAAGAGATTTAAAGTAGTGTTAGCATTGATGTAAATTGGTCCTTTCCTCTTCCAGATGAATAAATGATATCTGCTTACTGTATGACAGATTTACCGCTGGCCCCAGACGGCAATACCCACTAAGTGATTTTAACAGGCAGAACAGTGCCAAAAGCTTTTCTTAATGAATGGATATCGAGATTCGATTTACGTACTCAAAATGTTACTGATCAGAGGACTCAATTGAATCATCCTTTATTAGAGAATTTTCCAAACTTTTGGGAATTCCCGGCTGACGCATACCGACATACGTACATCCACAAGCAATGGAAAGAGTAGAACTACTGGCAACCTAACTCTTAATATCCGCAATTATTGTTTGTCATTCAAATGTCCCGCTGTTCAGATATTTTTACCATTGTTATGATGCTTTGAAGAATTGTATGTAATGCATTGTTTAAAACGTTCTCGGCTGGATCATATATAGCCAGGAACTCACACTACCGGGTGAGTTTTTTTTACCGAATTTCACAGCGAAAAACATCGATGAAAGGTAAATTCAAAATTTGGATTTAAGTACAGTTTGCCTGTAAGCACAACATCGTACACTTAGATTGGAAAAAAACTATACGAACTATATCTAACGTTAGCTACTGGAGGAGGAGTGATCTAGTGACTACTTTACGTATTTCTACTTTACAAATTAGAGGTTTAAAAATAATCAATTATTCATTTTTTAAATTTTATTTTTGTGTCATTGCAATTGTTGGAAAATAACAAATTAATTGGAATTGAAACATTGATATATTAATATCAACACTGCCAAAGTTTAGTATTTAGAGCCGGTTTTCTCGTGTAAATATATTGTTTGTAGTATGTTTGGAAACCAAATAGTCCTAAGATATCATTTGGTTTATTCCTGTTATAAAAGTATATTGAATTTAAATAATAATCACGGTAAATTTTGTTGCAAATTGGAAATGTTTATAATACATCGTGAATATGTTGAAGTATATGAATGACATAGTACTCAATTTATGTACGTATTCCATTTCCAATATTAAAAATATAAAAGTTGTCTTTGAAGTATTAAGTTTTCCCTTTGAAAGCACATATAAAAAAAAATAAGAAAAAAATTAAATAAAAAAAAAAAAAAAAAATAATAAAAATAAAATAATGTTTCATATACATCATAGTCATATAGATATATTTAAAATAAATTTCGAAAATTTAAAAGAAGTCAAATATTTCTGTTGTTATAGAAATATTTGAAAAAAGTTCGTCGCTATTGTAAACCTTTAAATCGTTAGAGTTTAAATTTTTGAAAAAGAGTGGTATATCTCTGATATTGGCAAGAAAAGATAACCAAGTATTTTTTAACCAAAAGTATTTACACACAGTTTTTTACGTTCAATAATTATAAACAGCAGCTTTAAAAATATTCAAATTGTTAGGCGTAACTTGTTAGGAGGATGATCGCAAGCTTAGTCTATAAGTGTAAAAGTGTAAAATCTTTGAAAAGCTAACTCTGTATTTTGATACCTCAATGGCGACGTCTAAAGCCTTGAAGGGACATTTTGTGAAGTACAAGTTGGTTAGCGAACTGTAGAAGGCTCTTAGGAGATTGATCGAGCAAGTTGTAGAACGGTTCTGCCTTTGGCGTTTATGTAAGTGATAAGGAATGTGAGCCACCTCTTGGTTGATCAGAGAGTGATTTGGGAGTGGAACCAAATTGCCAAAAAGATAAAAAAAAGTATTTACAAAAGTAATTGAATTTAAAATGCCTTTAAGATTTAGCTTGTGACGATAATAAATATAAAAAACTGGTATATTAAACTGTACCCAAACTCCCATAGCGCACTAGTTCTGGATTTTGAAAATTTCCGAACAAAATCATGTTTTTTTTTTTTTATTTTTAAATTGTTTTTTTTTTCAGTAACAATGGTATTATAGTAAACTAAAAACGAGAGTTTTGTATTAACTTTAAAAAGATGACGAAAGAGCAGAATAATTGGAGTTATTTGAATAATAATTCAAGTTCGCGTGTATTCATAATCAGCTAAACTGTACTAAGTTCATTATAAAGTATTACTGAAAATTTTAGATTTTACTTAGTTTCTTTAATGTGTGCTTTAGTTTCATAAAAACAAATCTTCCTAAGACAGGCGCCAAAAAAGATCATGTTCCGATAGTAATGGTACGTTGTTTTTGTTATTAATATTATCTTCCGAAAAGAAATTTGCCAAACACTAAGTGTAAAAAAGTGCAGAATTTACAAAAAGAAAAACTTTGTAGCTTGTTAAAAAAAAAAAAAATATTATATTATGACGATATATTAATATATAAATATATATATATATATAGTATATATATATAATATACTATACATAATTATAATAGTAACCTAATATATAGATATATATATAATATAGATATATAATATATTAAGATAATATATATTATATATATATATATATATATATATATATATATATATATATATATATATATATATATATATATATATATTATTTTCAGAGTTAAGCTAAAGAGTTAAGTTAAAATTTAACTTTTAAAATGTATTATGAAAAACCAAATGCATACTCGAGAGTCTGAACAATTATTGTAGACCTAAATTCTTATTACCAAAATGATTTTTTCTGCTCCACCTTTGCTAAAAAATTGTATCACAATATATCTTCGCGTATAAATTTTAATCTGAGCATTTTTAAATAAAATACATATTGTGTAATTAAGTATATAAAAGATTTGACACTGTCGATTGTAAATTCAAAAATGTTTATAACAGTTTCCAAAATTGTGAAAACATGCAAGATATTAATATTGTGATATATATTAGGAATTTACCTTTTTGGAACTTTTTACAGCATTTAAATAACACGCAAATGCATCTTTTGGTTGCCCACAACTCTCGTACAATATACCCAAATTTGTCCAGGCAGCTTTATGGTTTTTATCAAGTTGTACTGCACATATATATGCTTGTAGTGCATCGGTTGGTTGATTTTGTTGCTGATATAAAACACTGTAAATAACATGATACATATGTTATTACATAAATTGATTAAATTGAAGTTAAAATCAAATACCCTATAGAACACCATGTATCAGCATTCCCTTCACTTTTTTCTACTGAATTTCTGTAAGCTATGAAAGCATCGTGGACTTTATTCATTCCAGCATAACATCTACCTAATAAATATAACGATTGTCCAGATTTAGGATTTGCTTCAATAGCTTTTTGTAAACATAAAATTGCATAAGTTTCTCGTTGTCTTTTATCTCCAAAATATTCAGAGCAATGATACATCCACCCTAAAAAAAATTGAGTTATACTTATTTGGACTTTTTCATAATTAAATTTAAAATTGACAGTGGCCTATTTTATGTAGTACACGATTTTTATGCAGTACACACATAAGAGCATATTTACATTGGGGATTATCGCAGGATAATCCCCAATGTAATGCTTTTCTACATCTCTTGCCTACAAACATAAAAGTTGCAGCGATTTCTTCCAAGGGAAATCACCAATGTAAATTGGCTATAATTTTATATCATAACCAGGGTTGCCATTCGAACAAGAATTATTAGATTATTCGAGGAAAAAATGTTTTATTATTATTTTTTTCGAACACAACACAAATTTTCAATTTCGAATAAAAAAATTCTTCGATAAATTTTTGAGGATTAATCGAAGAATTTTGTGAAAATGAGTTTTTGTTAAATTATATTTACAAACTATAAGTATAATAAAAAGATTTGTGATGATTGAAAATTTCTTGTTTTAAACCAAGCTTTAATAGATTTTGGGTTAAATACTTTTACGAACGCTGAAGTCAAAGAATTCGAACAGCTTTTCTAAAGATTTACAGCCGTATTCACAAAAAATAATGTATGCTCGATAAAGGTTTACTATTTTTTTCTTATGAAAATTTACATAAAAAATGCAATAAACCTTTATCAAATACACCAGTGTTGCCAATTCCTTGAGACCAAAAATGGCTAAATTTTCAACAAAAAATGGCTGAAAAATGGCTAAAAATATATTTATGAAAACATCAGAAAATTAATAATTAAAACATATAATTTACTTAAGTAGAGATCATATTCTCTTAGTTTTAAATTTTTTTCCATAAAAATAATAATAAAAGTAAGAATTTTAAAAATTATGCCATCAACACTGAAATGTGCAACTAATATCATTTTATAATTGACAAAAAAAAAAAAACATTTTTTTTCTTTGATATTTATTAAATTACTGTGTGGACAATTTGTTAAAAAAATAATTACAAATATTCGTTTTTAAGTAAATAAAATATAAAAAATAACACATTTTTTGGTTGCTGCTTTTAATACTTGTCTACGACATAACCTCATATTTATTGATGCTGCATTTTATCTACTTATACAAAATCCTTTTTAGTTATTTCTAACACGATGTCCGTAGACCAGCAATGCATCTGTACTGGATGTAATACTAATATTGCAAAGAAAAGTGGTGCTATTCAATGTATCTTTTGTTATAAATGGTGTCATCTATAATGTGCAAATATTAATAAAGATGAAATGAAACTTATTCAACACAATGCGAAACTGGGATTCTTTTGTGGGACTTGTCAGGATGAAGAAGATGATATAGTATCTCCATTTAATAGTAAAAAAAGTGAAATAAAAGCGCTACGTACCGAGGTCAAAGCTGGTTTTGATGAAATGGATAAAAGTTTTAAAGATATGATGGATCAGATGAATAATACGCTATAATTTAGAAGTGACATTGATTTTTGCAATAAGAATAATAAAGTTACAGCGTCAAAAGTTTCACAGCTTAAAATTGACAACAACGTCCTTCATAAAAGACTAAACAGAAGTGATGTTATTGTAACAGGTGTACCCTTTTCCAACAATATAATGATGTCTGTAAGAACTCTGTGCGAGTTCTTAGATGTCACTATAGAAGATCATGACATTCAACTGTGTTGTTTTTTGAATAAAAAAAGACAAAATTCCTATAAAATTTAATTCTGTAGAGAAAAAAGATTTACTCATGGAGAAATACTTCAAATATGGAAAACTTAAATTGATGGACTTAGTAAAGGATGATAATATTGCAGATGAACCTATAGATGTAGGTGCTGAGGAAAGTCGTAGTGGCAGTCAAAAAGATGCCGACAAACGAAAAAGGAATATTTGCGATATAAATGCTAGGGTATATTTTAATGATAACCTGACACCCATGGAACGAAAATTGTCTTACTTTTGCCGAAAATTAAAGNNNAAAAGAATAAAATAATTGAAATTTTTTCAATTAATTGCGCATGATATCTAAAAGTTAAAATTGTTATGTCTTAATGGAACTAATAAGTACTAACAATTTGTGAATGTTAGAGGTATTTGGGAGAACTAGGTGTAAAACCATGAGTTAAAATGATGTAAAATTATTAATATTATTTATATTAAAGATATTTTTTTGGCTTCTTCATTTCTATTATTATTTTTTCTTTAATTGTCCACGCATGCATAAATAATTTTAAAAAACCAAGAATGCTCTGGAAGATTTTCATCAACGATAATTTTCTAAAGAAAATTTTATATTTTTCGATGTTGTAATGCGTGACAATTATTGTGAATTTTGGATGTAGTTGGTGATGTTGAATTTTTGGATCTAAAATGGGTTAAGTTATGCTTTGTTTATCTTTTTCATTAAAATATGATTGATTGAACTAAACGAAAAATTAGATTAAAAGAAAAGAATAATTAAATTTTGTCAATTATTTGTTTTAATGAATATAAATAATTGTTAAAAATAAGTATAGAAAATTTTTTTGAATTATATTTTGATTATTAAAGTTTAATATATATATTATATATATATATATATTATATATTATATTATATATATATTATATATATTATATATATATATATATATATATATATATATATATATATATATATATATATATATATATATATATAGTTTTAAGATTTATATATTTTAAATGAATCCTGTAGAAAATTTAGGATATGTTACAAGTAACAATGGTTATATTTATAGACACTTTTCTAACAAGGAACAATATTTGAATGTTGGCCATGTCAATGTCCAAAGCATTAAACCATCATCAAGAACTTCTAAATTTGAAGAGTTTATGAATATTTTGGATGAAAATTATCTTGATATAGTTGGAGTCACGGAAACATGGTTAAAGTCGTGGGTTGATAGCAATGCTGTCAGGGTCCCAGGTTATAGATTGTTCAGGGCTGGTGGTGTAGGTTTTTATGTGTGTGAAAGGATTCAAGCTAGGGTGATATTTGAATTTTCTGACCCTAATTGTGTAGAATGTTTATTTTTAGAGGTAGTGGGTGTCAGTACTAATATTCTTCTGGGTATTATATACTTGCCTAAAGGTAATATGTCTGGTATAAGACGTTTAGATTCAATTTTAGGGGATATTACTTGTAGATATGAGCACGTAATTTTGATGGGAGATTTCAATCATAATTTATTTGATTCTCACAAGTCAATGATAATAAGGGAACTGGAATTTCCCAAAAGAGTTGATAATAACTTTGTTGAATTTAGGGACTACAACGCAATTGATTATAATTTGCTTGAAAATATGTTTCTTGGTTCTGACTTCAGTGTTATTTATCAAACAAATGACGTAGATATTCAAATCCAACATCTTAATTCCATTTTACTCAATCTTTTCTCTTGTGTTCCTGTTAAACACGTAGTAAAAGGTAGGCGTAATAATAATAATAATATTCTTAATAATGTTGAGGTAAGAAGAGTTCGTTACTTTCGAGACCTTGCATATAGGGCTTATTGTGAGGACAGAACTGCCATAAACTGGTCTAAATATTGTAAATACAGAAAATCTTAAGAAAATAGGGTGCACTATGCGGAGTGATTTCACTACTTTGCGAGGATCCTGATATTTTAAATAATACGTTTATATCGCATCAAGCTGATGAATATTGTCCTTCAAATATAATGAACAACTCGGGTATTTTTTCCATTTCACGATTCAATGAAATTGACGTGAAGCATTTTTTATTATTAAGTCAAATTCCTTGGGGATTGATGGGTTGCCCATTAAATTTTTGCGAATTTTGTATCCTACTATTGAAAAACATATTCTGCATATTTTCAACACAATTATTATGACATCTACGTATCCTATTCCATGGAAAACTGCAAGTATTGTTCCCTTAAAGAAACCTTGAGGACATGGCGTTGATGCCTTTCGACCCATTAGCATTCTTTCTTGTCTCTCCAAAGTTTTTGAACAACTTCTGGTCAACCAAATTAACAGCTATTTAAGTGAGAAAAATCTTCTTAGTGTATGTCATTCTAGTTATCGCAAAGGATTCAGCACCAACACCTTTTACTTCATTAACAAGACAGGTAAGCAGAACCTCATAACACAAAGTTGGAGGTACTTGCTACCTTGGATTTATCCAAGGCATTCGATACTATAAATCATAATAATTTAGTTAATAAATTATATTCCAAATTTCATTTTAGAAAGGAAACTTGCGATTTAATAACATCGTACCTTTGTAATCGCGGCCAATATGTTTCTTGCGGGAATCGTGAATCTCGGATCCTGCCTTGCGTAAGTGGTGTGCCTCAGGGCTCTATTCTTGGCCCCCTTCTATTTATGATTTATATGGATGATTTCATTCGTACTATAGGTTTGCCAGTTTCCGATATTTATGGTATTTTTTGGCGAAAAACAATTCATTGATGCTTTAAATGCTCGTATAAATTACACATTGCAGGGTGTGATTTCTTGGATGAAATGTAACTTTCTTCATATTAATACTGAGAAGACAAAGGCAATGTACTTTGGTATCTCTGATGCAAATGATATGGAAATTAAAATTGATAGCGATCAAATTCAAATTGTTGAGAGCATGCGGTGTTTAGGCATTATTTTGGACAATAAATTTTCTTTTGATAAACATATTAATTCTTTAAACACTAAAGTTAATTTTATGTTAAAGAAATTATATAGTTCAAAATATAGTCTTTCTAGAAGAATAAAGGTTATTGTTACACATGCTTTTCTCTTGTCAGTGATAAATTATGGGATTGAAATTTTTTCGGCAGCTAATAGAACTAATTTTGGGAACTTGCGTAGAATTGTAAATAGAATAATTAGATATGTGTATGACTTAAGTATATCTGATCATGTTTCTTCATATGTTCAATTATTTTTTGGATATTCATTTTCTACACATGTTCGTTTCAGGTTACTTTATTTATTTTATAAGATAATTAAAACGAAAACTCCTCCTTACTTGTGTGAAACATTTATATTTTCAAGATCAAGCCGTTCCCCTCAAATTATCATTCCTAGAATTTGTATGTCAACCTTTGAACAATCTTTCTTAGTTAGAATTTGTAGAATATGGAATATTCTTCCAGTTGAATTAAGAACGTTTTCTTTTGCTTTATGCCAAGCAAAAGTCTTATTCTTTAATCTCTTTGCCTCACAATATTAATATTGTTCCTTGTTGAATCCGTATATACCTACATATTAATTTTTTATATTGTATTTATATCCTATAAGAAAAGTGTATTTATTATTAATGCACATTATTTTGTACTATTAACCATATATGGCCTATTTGGGCTCGGTTAAATAAAGGAATTATTAAAAAAAATCGTTGTTATTTTTATCATATGACTCATTTTTTTTCCTATGATATTTAAATAATTTTTGGGTACATCATAGATGTCGCACATTTGTCACATTTTCTTTAAACCAAATCTACAAAAGTAAATAAAAGTTAAAATTAAAATAATAAAATATTATTTATTTAGCAAATAAATTTTAAACGATGATTTCTTAAATTTAATTTTACTAAATTTATTCAGTGAAAAACTTCCGCATCCGAACACGAAAGTGAGAGCAACTTTTAAGAGAATTCATATATTTCTTTTATATTTTACAATATTTTCAGAACGCTTTCTCAGAATTTTTAGATGCAGAAAGTCAGTCCTTAAATTTTGGATTATTAAACTACTTCTTTCGGAATTTTTGGGTATATTTTAACCATTTTATATTGTGATTTTTTTATAGTTGACTAGATCTTTTACTAGAAATCAGTTTGAATTTCAACTCTGTTTATTCCCTCAACAACACACTTATAAATTTATTCTGTAGGAAATTCTACTAACAAGTACAAAGAATTATGTTTCGCTGGCAATTGAGTTAGGCTTTTTGTGAAGTACTAGTTGTTTTCTTAGTGACTAAGCAAAAGCACGTCAACATATTATTGTTGCATTTTTAGGGAGTTACTAAATGTAAATTCAACGCGTTTTTTGTTTAGTAATATTTTTTTACATAAATGGAGAAAATATAATTTTAAATTGAAAAAATAACAAAAAATGTAAAAATGGCTAAAAATAGCTAAATGCAGATGGCTAATGGTTAAATTGGCAACGCTGAAATACACATTATTTTTTGTGAATACGACTGTAAATAAGTTAGTCGGGGTTTAACACAGCAATTTTTCTTGCCGCAATTCTGATTTTGTAAGAATATAGAAGTTTAGTATTCTCATATCCCCTCTCTCCCCTATCAAATTAGGATTGCGTCAAGAAAAATTACTGTGTGTGAACCCGGGCTTATTCTTAAATTCTGGAAATTATCCAGCGCTCATTAATTATTTTAAAAATATTTAACATGTAGAAATACCCGATTCTTAAATGTATGACGATGTTTTGATAACTTAACTCAATCTAAAGAAAAATCTAAAAAGAACAGAAAATCTAAATAGATTTGCTCTTAATGCTATTCTTACTCTGTTGACACCATTAATAGTAAATGAAAGAATTTTTTATATTTTGGCGCTATTTTTATATCTCTGGCGCTATGAGAAGTACACCTCAAGCGACACTGTACATCATTATCAAGTTACTNNATTATTATTATTATTATTATTATTATTATTATTATTATTATTATTATTATTATTACATAATCGTTTTAAAGCCAAAAAAGGTAATGGCATTCTTTATGAATAATTATTTTAAAAGAAATTTACTTTTATAATTTGTATGTAAATTGAATATAGTCTGAATTTTAATAAATTGTTGATTTTAATATTATTTTACGCTTATAAAACAAAAAATTATTTAAAAAATTTTAAGTTTTTTGTATATTTTAAACTTGTAAATAATTATTCGAGCAATATTTTTTTTTTCTTTGCTCGTTTTGTTTTTTGTTCATAAAAAATTCTAGTTTTATTCGTTCTTTTTTTATATACATATATATGAAATTGTATTCGATCAACCTCAATGTCGTGACTACAACCGATTATATTAGGGTATATTAAACCCAAGAACATTGATAGGCATAAAGAGCAGATATACAAATTGATTGGTCGATCTGTATAAAACTGAAATAATTTTTTTTTTATTTTATTAAGATCATTGTGTTGGGATTTATCTATTTATTTGGAATTTTTATGTTATTTTGTTTATATTTATGTTGTGCATATGAAAAGATCGAATACTCTCTGCCTATGAGTGCTATCCCAATGCCCTAGAGGAAAAAGAACTAATACAAAACATGTCACGGGATTGTCCCAAAGAACAGGGACTGTTTCTAGTTCTAACCCCTTTGTATCAACTTGTAACTTTAACATAGCGTTGGCCTAGGAGGGCCAACACATATTCAGAACGAAAGATAGGAAAACGGTTATAGATATAACGATGGCGAACCGAGGAGGCAATTTTGTTAGGTACTGGAGTGTGAAAGGGGACAATTCTTTTTCGGATCTCAACATGTTATCCTTCAGGTTAGATTTCTCGGGAACAAAGTAAAAACACTATAGGAACTCTAGGAAGACAGATTGGAAGCCTTTTAGTGAGTTAGCGTGTAGGGATTTAATAGATATTTAGGGCTTAAGATTGGGGCGATTAAGAAGCACTAGTTTCAGTCAATGCGAGTGAAGTCGTGGATAACTCAAATTTTGCAGACACTTGTTTGAGGAAGGTTGAGGCTATGGCTCTTGGCCGTGAACCTTATTTTGATACAGATTCGATGCAAAAACTGAGTTGGACTTGTTTACCAGGAGATAAAAGTCTTTCAGCTGGTGAGACTTAAACCGCAGATAGAATCTTGGATCTTCACTTTGATTTTAAGTCCACTTCTAACTTATGGGTGGAAGGTATTAGGTAAAATTTATCTAAAGTTCAAGGTATACTTCAATTGACATCTCTGGCGCTATGAGAAGTACACCTCAAGCGACACTGTACATCATTATCAAGTTACTTCCAATTGGAGGGAACTAGGATTTCAGAGCGGGACATTCTCGACACTATCCGTGGGTGAACCTACTTCAGCTATTGAAATACCTGATCCTCTGGGATGGAGTGGAAAAGTTCCATGAAGGTTGTGCTCTCCTTATAGACGGCTCAAAGATGGATGTAG
>MINK01173703.1:11999-24074 GCA_001735545.1 Phormia regina | reverse complement strand
ATGTAAAAAGATTTTGAACTTTGAAAGCTCCCCACATGAAAATAACATAAGATAGTTTATTGATTTTAATTGCTATCGATTTATAATTTTATCTATTTTTATGCGGCATCCAACTTTATCACGAAAAGTTTATATTTCAATTCATAGAATATTTTAAATATTCTATGAATTGAATTTTCCGAAATTGTTTATGAGTTAAATTACTTATATATTTGCCAACATACAAGCCGATCATTTCAAAGGCGGCCTCTCGCCGTTGCCGTGGAAATTTCTTTCACCGTCATGGTTTTCATTAGTTCACATCGTTTCAAAATCAGCTGTCGAACTTTTTAAAATTTTATTAAAATTTAACAAGAGACCGATTGGAAGGAATAAATAGAGTGTCTGAATTTATTATTATTTTACTTACATACGATAAATTTATGAATTAATACTTAATATTTCAAATACTTTGTTGCTTTTTAATAAGGATATAAGTGTTACTAAATTCTAGATAAAAATTTTGCCACAGCCGTTTAAAAAGTGCTTCAACATCGCTGCTGAAAATTGTTCTTCGATTTGTTTTTGTGATGTTTTGGTAGTGATTTGATCTCAACATCTCAATAACAATGAAATCATAAATTATATTTTATTCTAAGAAAAATCCTTTTAATAATCATAAAAATAATTCTCATTTTCTTTTTAAGAAATCAAGTCAAGGACTTGAAAATTTCTTCCTCAAAATACGCGTGTGTTATAAAAAAATATCCGAGTAAAAGCAAAATTTCTATAGAATTTTATAAATTTATACTCTTTCTAGTTCCTGTTCTTCTTTTTGTATCCTGTTCTTTATAAAACTCATTTGACTTTGTCTGTAAATAATAAATAAACTCAAGGTTTTTTTGTCAAATATCTATTAAATAAAATTTCGCGTTTATTTATGACAAAAAATATAAAACAGGATATCAACTAATGATTTGTTAGTTCTTTTGAAATTTGTGTGGCTCTTTTCTTAACATCCTTATTAAATTCATATTAAACTTGTATGTATGTGACATTTCTGAGCTAAGAAACAATTAAACATTTGTTTTTGGATTAGAGACAAAGAACAAAGTAACGAAGATTCTTAAAATCCCGCACACAGTTACTAAAATACAAAACAGCAGTTATTTTGGCATTGACAATATATATATAAATCCTTGTGATCCTGTATAGAAATTTCGCTTATATTTTATGATCTATTGTTTAGTTTAGCAAACAATTGTAAATCCCTATGACACAACTCCTCTTGTTATAAAATAACAAATAGCTAAAGCTATTGTTAGTTCATTCATTAATTTCGCACTTCTAGACAAAAGGATCATTTTACAGGACAAAGTAACAAAAGAAAAGAAATAGGGACCTGATCAACAATAGATAGTGAGGATCATTTTGAAAAGAGACAAATGTTTTCTTTGGTAATTACCCCAGGGTATTTAAATTCAGGTAAAAATTGTTGTTATTCTTCAAACGTATTTAAAACTAAATATTCGCACTTTTACAGGCAACATACCACAACACAACAACAATTATACCAAGGGACAAAAATCCTTTGTTAAGGATTATCATAGTCTGTATGTGTATGTTGATTTAATCTTTATAACAAAATTTCATGGTGTTTTTCTAAATTTCTTAGAACATCATAAAACTATAAAATATATAAAATTTTCAAAGTACTTTCCTTAAAGGATCAGGTCACACTTTATTAAACACATACTACATAGATTTTATTATATTCTTACACACGCACATATAACAAGGATCACATAAATAGCCTGCTGTTCAATATGGTTTTAAACGAAATTAAAAAAAAACACTTAGACGCCGCATGTAAAAAAGATTTTTATTTAAGCATTATCCTTGATGAGAAATACTAGCTATTAAATACTAGTAACTCTACAAATACCCTCAAACATTTAAAGGTCATTGTCATTTCTTTTTATAGATTAATTCTCTTTAACAATGTGTCCGTCCTCCCGTCTGTTTTTATGTCTGTCCTCTTGTCTGTCTCTTACAACTTACGTATGTACAATGTCCCGACAAAAGATTATTTGATTGGACCTCACACTTATCATTTGTTTCCATCACAATCAACATCATCCTCAACAAGTCTTTAGATGAAAAGTAACATGATATGTTATTGCCATTTACGAAATGTGTCAGATCTATTAGTTACAATAGCTCTAGTGTCATTAATCATCAAATGCGTATCCTTTTTGTGTGCACTTTCATGTGAAGAGTGTAGTATCGTGTTACAAACTCTATTAGTTTTGGAAATTAATTTACACAGACTATGATTCATTAAAAATTTAAGGTTTATTCGAGTTTACACTTACACCATATCGAATTGTTTAGATAAGGAAAATATTGAAAAGAATTGTCGTGAATTTCAAAAGAATTCATTTTTTGAAGATGAGTATTTATTATTATTCTTGAGATACTTCCGGATTATTTAATAACCTAAGACAGTTAATTGGATTTCAAGAACATTTTATTATTATACAAAAATAATATGGTAACATAAGGCATATTATTTTTGTATGTTTTGTATAATAATTAGTGGAAAGTTTTCTACCGAAAAAGTTGGAAGCTTTACTTAAGTCTCAAACCTTTAGCTGGGCCTACCTATAAACATTTAAGACGATTGTAACGAATGGTATTAAATGAATTTATACCATGCAACACTAATACATACTATATGGTTAGGTTAGAAAGGGTGGCGATTTCTAGCTCCTCAACATCATCGAACGTTCTGCAAAAATCTGATGTGCCTTTGTCCCACTTACTCATCATACTCCCTATTGAGAAATGACAAGTAACCATACCTACTATGACTCTAAGACTACCACGTCGCATACCTAGAAGATGATTGGAATCTGCCAATTGCCAATTGGAATCTTAACAGACGACTCTATGAAAGACCTATCTAGCTCCGAGCTACTACGAGGAAGTTAATTGGATGTTTCGTTATCAAGAATGTCACAATGACCAGGAACCCAACAGAGTCTCATCATAGAGGAATCCATTAACCTTCTTAATTCCCTTCTGCACTCAAGTACCAATCTGGATCTAACATAACGAATAGTCAGAGCCTATAACGCTGCCTGACTATCAACATAAATATTATTCTCAGATCCTCATAGACTTGATTAAACAAATCTAGGGCCCTGCTAGGTATCGCCAAGGCGGAAGTAGTCCCGAACTCAATCATAGTCTCGACGTAATCCGTAGGCTCGCCCAAGGATAGTGTCTGACCGTTGAATTGGACTTCATCGAGTATACTGACGTGCACGGTTCTAGAGGAAGAAGAAGACCTTTCGATAAATAAAAAATTGAAATATTAAAAATTTAAACATTTTAATGATAATTTAACACAAACAAGTTTTATGTAAAAAAATAAAATCGGTCCATAATTTACCATAACTCCCATATGAACCTCTCTTTCTAAAATCTCTTTAACGTGCATAAATCCCATAAAAATATAAATATTAATTTAATATGCGACATATATAACATTTATATAATTATAAATGACAATGCAAAATTTCAGAAAGATCGGTCCATAATTGACAATATAGGACCCAATTTCTGGAATCACCAAAAAGTGCATAAATTCATGTAAATCTTAGTAGCGACATAATATTCTGTATAAGTATATTTTATTTTACACTTTATACAAGTGTAGGTCCATAATTGGCTGCTTCCCGAATTTTAGTACACATAGGCAATGGTGTAGGGTATCATATGGTCGAGCTTGACTTTTTTAATAATTTGTTCTATTACATATACATTACCTATAAATACCCTATTATTCTACCATATTTGTGAACACTCTTATTGTTGTTCCAAGAATGTTATAGAGATTTATAATTCTAATTAAGTTTACATAATTATTCCTATAAGTACTCCAAATTGATTTGTTATAGTGGCGATTCAATCCTACGATGTAAATTGCCTTATACCAAGACACTTGGTATTACAACAATAGTCACTGTTTCCTAATGCTCCGATTAGGTCTGAGCGTCAGGGAGATACCTTTTACAGCATTTCCGTCTTTGCAGTTTTGCTCCAAAACCGCACTGTAACTTCGGTCGTGAGTCCGAATACCACTACTTCGACTGAAAGTTTCGACACTACGATCTCGTTTGTTAGTTTTATCACCATGGCTTTGGTTATTGATTTTGGAAAAGCGAGTTATCGTCTATATCGGCACTGTAACTTCGGTTGTTAGTTTTGGCACCGTGACATTGGTCATATGTTTTGACAGCCAATTGTATCGTCTGTTATACCCATTAGATTAAATCTGATTTTTGTAATCCTGCTTTAAGAAACTCTATTATTAAACCTGTATTCATAAGATATCTTTAAATATTATCACCGATCCTGCTTGCTGCATAATATCAGAGGGAATCGAATCTTCGACTCCGTACCTATCGTTATTAGAATCCGAATTACCTGAGAAGTAATCCAGTGAATTCCTATATATTGTCGTGCTGATAGTAATTTATTTAACAAAAAATATTAATTATAATTAACTGCTACCGATATCTGAAACTTAGGAATATAAAATAAAGATAAACTATGTAATTAGCCCCTGGAAAGGGGATCGACTTATGAATTTTAACGAATATTTTTTATAAAAAGAAAATTAGATGAAAATTTTCTATTACAAGAAAATTCAACGACAGTTTTTTATAAAAAGAAAATTCAACAAAAATTTTCTATAAAAAGAAAATCTAACGAAAATTTTCAAAGAATATTAATGAACATTTTTTATAAAACCAAGAAGAATTTTCTAAAAATAAAAATTCTAAGAAATTTTTTTATAACAAGAAAATTTAATAAACATTTTTTATAAAAAAGTAATATTAAAGGAATTGAAAAAGTAGAAATATAAAAGAAACATCAATGGAAAATTTTCTATAAGAAAGTTCAATGATTACTCCATTTTTTGTTGGAAAAAGTCGCCAGATAGCCGAAAGGTCGATAATAGTCGAAAATAGTCGGAACATTTTATTTAACAAAAATTTAATGAAAATTTTCTTTAAAAAAATCAATGAAATTTTCTTTCAAAAAGAAAATTCAACAAATATTTTCTTTAAAAAAAAATTGAACGAAAAATTTCCTATAAAAAGAAATCTGAAGAATAATTTTCTATAAAGAGAAATTTTAATGAAAATTTTTTATAAAAGGAATTTTTAATGATAATTTTCTGTAACGAAGAATTTTTTAATATTCTATAAAAAAGAAAGTTTATAAAAATTTTCTATAAAAATAAATATTAACGAAAATGTTGTGTAAAAAATCTTAACGGAAATTTTCTCTAAAAGAAATTTTAGAAAAAAAATTTCCAAAAAAAAGATTTTTTAATGAAATTAAAAAAAAAAATAACCTTTTCATCAAGTTTTTTTATTTATTAATAAAAAAGTTTATATTTTATTTTCCTTTTCAAAATTTAAAACAAATTTTTGATGCCTTAAAAATTTTACCTGACCTATCCTTATACCTCTACATAAAGGATTCGCAAAAATCTTTTTATTATTTATTCCTTGTTTATCCCGAAAAGTAATAAAATATTTGTCAGTTCACAGAATCCTATAAATAAGTAATAAAATCTAAATAAATTTCACAGGTCAACGAAAAAACCTAAAAAAATTCTATTGCAAATAATTCCGCGTAATTCTTATTTTTAAACTAAATCAGTGTAAAAATAACTAAACCATTGATGACCAAAGGTACCTTTTTATGTTATAAAATATTCTAGTTTTTTTGCTAGAGTAAATAAATTATTCATATTGTATAGAGAAGGAATAATGCTACATAAATGTAATGCAAGTCACATCCCCAGCTTCAACTTTGAAGTTATTCAGCTAGTGTGTAAGTAGATTCTAAACACATTACATGGTAATCGAAGTTTTTTCTGGGATCACCATAAAAATTATGAATTATAAAACAAAAGAAATAACTTTAAAATCGGTTAAAGACATAATTCCACTAGTGATTTAACATTTGCTATGTCATTAGTACCCTATTTTGAGGCCTCAAAGTTCTCTACTCTGAATAAAGTGCGGAGATTGGCTTATCTCCCAATCACTTATCTCTGTGGGTTCCACTCCTCAAGCCAGTCTAAAGACTATGCTTGACATATTTTCATTAAAAATATCTCCGCCAAGTCCGCTATATGGCTTAAAGAGTCGGGCGAACTCAGACACTGCCGCGTTGCTCACGGCACTATACTGAATGTAATAGGCAGATCAGCTCGTATACAGTGGACCTACTATTTAATACCATGAATCAATTTTGATAGAACATTCTATATTAGAACCCCATCTGGAGGAAAATTGGGCTACAAATTCCGTATTTAAGGAATATGCAATCTCAGAATTCATTGATGGCTCTAAGACAGATACTGTCACGGTTATATTCTCTGATGATTTAGACATTTCGATGTCTTTCAGATTACGCAATTCAGGCGATTATCGTGACAGCGAAGCGAATCCAGAAATTTAATTTCTGCGCTTCGAACATTGGTATATATGTAGACAGCCTTGCAACAATCAAGGCTTTAAATTCCCCCATTATAAGATCAATACAACTGTTCCTTAACCCAGTTGATATGGGCTCCTACAGGTATACGAGGTAACGAAATTCCGGATGAATGCACAGTAGATGAAGCACTCGCTTGCGATGACATTCTCACCCCTTCGTTACTGCATCCAAAACTCTTGATAAATAGGCGTTAGATGAGATGGAAAACAGGTGGTCCTCAATCGTCACCACGGCAGATTATCAAAAACTCTCTGGCCACCCCGTTCCCGGAGCAGAACCAGAAAACTACTATCTCTGGATAGATCATCGATAAGGCTTATAGTAGGTATAATAAGAGAGACTGTTTGATAGGGCGCATGTCGGAACATATGGGTTACCCAGGAAATAGTTTTTGTAGAAGTTAAACACTTGTTATGTGAGTGCTTAGCACTGAAAGGGCATAGACTGAGACACCTCGGTAGAAGACGCTTGACATGACATTTCAAACCTGATTAGGTTTGTTAGGAGTATGGGCTGGTTTTTAAGTTGGATCAAGGGAAAGTTAGTTTGTTTGCTTATGGTAAGAGAGAGGGCTTCCTTTTTGTATAGATCATCACAATGGGCTTAATGGCCTCCGAGTGTACTGGCAATGGCGGGTTATAATCTAACCTAATTTTTATTGAAAATTTTAGATAAAATTTTATTTTTAGAAATTTTCTTTAATTTTTTTATAAAAAATTTTCATTAATTTTTTTATAGAAAAATTTCTTTTTATAGATAATTTTTTCTTTTATGAAAAATTTTCATTGAATTTTCTTTTTAATTTTTTTCTTCAAAGAAAATTTTCATTGAATCTTTTTATAGAAAATATTCATTGAATTATTTCATAGAAAATTTTTATTGAATTAATTTTTTTGAATTTTTTTGACAGAATATTTTTCCTATAGAAAAAGTTTGCCATATTTTCTTTTATAGAAAATATTTGTTTAACGTTGTATTTATTATAATTAGAATTCTTACGAGTAGGTGATAATTATTCTTTTTTACATAAATATTAATTGAAACATTTCGAACAAAAGATTAATTAAATCTGTATGAAAGTCTCCTTGCAGATCAGTTTTCCTTTACGATCCAAAAAGGAAATTACCATAACAATTACATTACCCCCTGTTATTTTTGAAAATAATATTTTATTGTTTTCCTCCAAACCACTTAATTTTCTTTTTGCCTGCTGGAAAAATCCAACAGTCGGTTTGTTGGATTCAACATAGAGCGTAACAAATTTTCCCAAAAAAAAGGACTAATTAAACTTCAAGGACTACGACCGTGCAATAAAATAGTTGGACGTGTTTTGAACAGAAGAAAAATAAAACATTTGTCCGATTGATCTACGAAGAGATGCTAATTACTTACAAATACATTGCGGTAAGGATAACGTTGTCCTTTTTGAAATTAAACACGAATTGTACACAAAAGAGGAAAGGAAAATGTCTTAGAAAATAAAAGAAGAAACATAAAATTAATCTTAAGACAGACGACGATTAAAAGTGTGCAAAATTGATTAGAAAGACGGTAAAACATAAGAGCGGCAACAGGATAACAGGGCAGAACGTTTAACTCACAGGTAAGCTATGAACAAAATTAATAAGGGTAAGGGGAAAAATAACAAAAAGGATATTGTTTAGGTAGCAATAGCTAAAAACAGTTAGGTAATCAAGTAACGTACCGTCAGACCGACGGACGGATGGACATATACAGTTAATTCGTTGTAGGATTATGACTAGACTCATAAACAAAAGGATTTGAAATATAATTTTTCTATTGTTTTAGACAAGAATATGATAAAAGGTGAATTTCGTTAAGACTTGAAAACAAAAACAAATGACCTTAAGTTAATGATAATGTTAG
The DNA here is from genome assembly GCA_001735545.1 of Phormia regina. Lineage (NCBI taxonomy): Eukaryota > Metazoa > Arthropoda > Insecta > Diptera > Calliphoridae > Phormia > Phormia regina. The sequence continues at coordinate 15,620 of MINK01173703.1, read as the reverse complement.
GATTTTCTTTTTACATACGATCGACATATGAAAATTGATCCTTCAATACAAAAGGACATTTAGAAAAAAAAAAAAAATAACATGAGACGGACAGAATGACAGAATTTAGATCTTTGAACTTACCTGGTGGTAGTTTTGCTATAAAAGGCTGAGCAAATAACGGAACTATCATCATTCTATCACCATCATTCAAACCATTAACATCTTATTTCAATACACATTTTACACTCAAATTTATAATGGCTCCTTCACAAAATCAGGATATGGAAACTCTACAATACACTCATAAGAAATTCAACTGTGGTTATTCACATAAAAAATTGGGTATGCGTTTGATACGCAGAAATAGTCAAGACGAAGAAATGGAACAGCAGACACAAGAACAAATAACACAAACCAACAACAACTGTCAAAAACCTACACTCTTCAGACCTTACGATTTGGATAATAAACATACAAGTAAAAAATCTACACAACCTCAAATTTTATCACATTCTACATACCAACATAGTCCTGTTTCGTTTATGGATCAGTCCCAACATTATATGCCCTATTATGCTCTCCAGCCTACAACACAACAGTCTGAGGAAGAATATGCTCTCAAGCTGCAAAGACAACGTGCTGCTCTCTATATGAAACATGTCATGCAATTTTATGAGAATGGCAATGGTTGGCCCTCAGTACATCCAAATGCCATTAATAATCCTCATCTTTATCATAATTGTTAAACAAATGATCAAAAATTCTCTTTTGATTTAAGAAAGTGTTCGATCAGTCCAGTGATATGTTCTTTGAGAAGTTTTGCATTTGTTTTATAGCAAAAATGTGGTTGTGTTTTTTTTGAATAGAATTTAATTTATTATTTAGTTTTTAAGTTTATTAATTTTATTTGATTTAATTATTTTGAAAATATATTATGATCGATTAAAAAAAAAAATGTTTTGTGTTTTAAAATAAGAAATTAATTTGCTTTTTTTATTTTAAATTATGGGAAAATGTTTGGTTTATGGAAAGAAATTAAAATAAGTTGACAATTTAGAAGAGAATGAACTTATTTTTAATATTGAAACAACTTCCAAAAAAGTCAATATAAATAAATTTATTCAAATTCTGAAATGAAATATGGTTGCATTTTGTTTTCAAAATTAAAAACTGTTATTTCGGTCCCTGATTTTTCTGCATTACAATTTTTATAATAATAATAATTTTTCCGAAAAAGAGTTCATAAAAAATTTTCGGTAAAAGACCAATAAAACATAATTTTTCTAGTTTCAAAATTATTTACTTTTGGACACGAAAAAAATATCAAAATATCTTTCAGTCGATAGATAATTTTTCTAGTTTCAAATTTATTTACTTTTGGACTCGGAAAAAGATATCAAAAGACATCAAATCTTTCAGTCGATAGATAAAACAACATTGTTCTATTATTTAAAAGTTATAACAACATTGAATGACGTTCGTTGATTTTATTCAAGAATTCTTTATTAAATTCGTTGTTTCAAAGAAAGCATTCATTAAAAATCAACGAAAAAACTTAAAGCATTCATAAACAGTCCATTGAAACTATTCGTTGTATTTATTTAAAATTTCAACCTGACTGCCATTATAACTAAAAATATCGTTATTTCAAAAAATCGTTACCGAAATAACTAGAAATACCTTAAGTACGAAACAGATGGCACATTTTTTAACGTAAAGTTTATTAGGCCAACATTCATTGCAATCAATGTACTGCCCATTGGAAATATTTATTTTCTTCAACGAATCTGTTCATCAAAATAACGTATGAATAAGTAGATTTAAACAAATTTGTACGTTGAATTTTAATTTTAAAGTGTGGTAAATATATTGTTTTAACATACGTGTATGTTTTGGGGAACAAATTCATTAAAACGATAACCTTTTTATACCCTTCACCACAAGAGTAATGGCTATATATAAGTTTGTCATTTTGTTGGTAGTTTCTACAATTTTCGTCCGTACATGTGTCGGTTGAAATGGTATTTATTAAGCCCTCTTATAATTTACATGTATAATTTATATATCAAACGATTGCAAATGCTTTCGAGACTTTTGTTATTGAAATTCAGAAAGATCGGTTTATAAATGGAGATATACTTATAAGACGATTTTTAATCCCGCTTTTCAAGTTAGTGAAGCAAAGAATATTCGGAATTTTGCTTTCAGGTTTTTTGAGCTGAAAAAAAAAATGAAATAATAATATATATAATTAATAGGCAACACATTTTTCGTAATCCCTTTTAAGATCACACTATACAATCGATTTTAATAAAAAATATACCACTATAAAGATATTTTCTCATAGATGTGCAGAATAGAGAATTTATGAAAATCCGTTTAATAATTAAGAAGTTATAAGCGGTAAAAATTACTACTAATACATATACCACAACTCACATGAATATATTTGCATAAACAAAACAAACAAATGACCGTGTCAATATATTTAACTGTATATTATCACATGTACATATATACAACTCTCTCATTCAAAACATTGTCTCATTGTTGTTATTTTTTTATAAAAACAAATTGGACCAGTTGAAATAAAATAAATTTTGTTGAAGTTATTTATTAATTCAATTTTATATTGTCAGCGAAGCGCCCCGGGTTTAATACGATAAATACACACAAAAACATATACATATATTAAGCATTTGAATATAGATTTATAAATGTGAAAGTATGAAAGCATACTTTAAGGCGAAAATTTTATTTGTCAGTAAGATAGTTTAAGGGTATAAAAGAAACGACATAACCGAATTTAGTTTCGATTTAGTTTCATTATATTTAAGTATTTGTTTGGTGATGATATTGTAAAATGAAATTTAAAATAAAAATAAAAAAATGTGGTTACTCCATTATATAGTTAATATATATTTATTGGATAATTACTATACAATTACAAAATATATTCTAATTCTAACCGAGCAGAATAACGAAGACTATTACTCGTGATACTAGTGACAGACTAGCTCGTGGGTACCAAAAGTCATTAATGTATTATAGTTGATTGCAATAATTATATGTTTGTGATAATAATATATTTTTACCAAAAACAAAATGTGATAATCGTTTAAATATATTATTAGATCTATAACTTATATAATGTTTCAAATAAAAAATTAGTTGTTTTTTCATTAGACATATTATGGTTAAAAAATATATCAAGTATTTCTGAACTTTAAACCTATATTTCTGGAGAAAATCAAGCATATCCATCCATCAGTCCGATTTTAATAGAAATTTATGCTCTTATTTCATAACTTTTATAAACTCGTTTATCAAGTGTTGTATCAAATATTCAACGGAGGAGGTGAGAATGTTCTCACAAGCGAGTGCCTGTATGGCTCGGAACCCATATCAGCACCACCCGTAGGTGTCTTAACTGAGGTAATAAGTGTATACAGACGTCAACACATATCGATCTTATAATTGGGGAATACACAGCTTTGATTGCTGCAAGGCGAACTGCATAGATATATATCCAAGTTCGGTCTGGGAGACTATAAACCAATTGGGTAATCTGAGAGACATTGGGATGTCTAAGTTATCAGAAAAAATATTCGAGCCAATATACGTCTTCGACCATCAGTA